>CAUYLG010050232.1:0-28050 GCA_963573385.1 Cacajao melanocephalus | reverse complement strand
TCACATTACACCTATTTTAAAAGTGACCACATAATTGGAAGTAAATCACCCCTCAGCAATTGCATAGCATTTCACAGGTTTAAATAAAATATTGGTTGGCTGCTTGTTATTTTCATCTCTTATTCCTTCCTGTCTCCATTGTTAAGCACAATTATTGGCATAAAAGAGGTTTTTAATATCCATTTTTAGACTGCATTCTAGCCTGGGCAAGAGAACAAGAATCCCGTTCTCTCTCCCTCTTTCTCTTCCTCTTTCTCTCTTACATTCTTTTCTTTCCTTCACTGTCACTTTCTTTCCTCTCTTTTTCTTTCTTTCAAAAAAAAAGTAGTGAGATAGTGGACCAAAGTTCCTTTTTGTTTCATAAGAATATCTAGCTGCAACTGGGTGTGGTGGTTCATGCCTGTAATCCCAGCACTTTGGGAGGCTGAGGTGGGCGCATCACCTGAGGTCAGGAGTTCAAGACCAGCCTGGCCAACATGGTGAAACCCCGTCTCTACTAAAAATACAAAATAATTATCTGGGAATGGTGGTGAGCGCCTATGATTTCAGCTACTTGGGAGGCCAAGGCAGGAGAATTGCTTAGCTAAGATTGTGCCATTGCACTCCAACTTGGGCAACAAGAGTGAAAGTCCATCTCAAAAAAAAAAAAAAAAAAAAGAAGAAGAAGAAAGAAAGAAAAAGAATATAAAGCTGTTCCCAGCTCTATTTGATGAACTATCATTTCCCCCATTAAATTGTCTTTACAGCTTTGTTGAAAATTAACTGGCAATACCTGTATGGGGTTATTATTGGACTCTCTGTCCTGTTCCATTGATCTATTTACCTATCTTTATGCCAGTACCACACAGAAGCTTTAGAGTAAGTGTAGAATGCAGGCAATGTGAATCATCCAAAGTTTTCTTTTACAAGTTTGTTTTGTTTGGGTCTTTTGCATTTTCAGATAAATTTATAATCTATAAAAGAAATTGACTGGGATTATAAATGGGACTGCATGAAATCCAGAGATCAATTTAAAAGACTTTGACATCCTAACAATATTGATTCTTCCAACCCATCAACATGATCTATCTCTCCATTTATTTAGGCCTTCTTTAATTTATTTCGGCCTTCTTTAATTTATTTCAACAATGTATTCTATTTTTCAGCCTAGAGATCTTGAACTGCTCTCATTATACCTTTTCTGCATGTTTGAAATTTTTAATGTTATAGATAATAACGTGTTTTAAATTTTTTTTCCAGTTTTTCATGGCCAATATACAATTAGTTTTGTATGTTGACTTTGTATCTCATAACCTTGCTTAATTTGCTTATTAGTTCAGTAGTTCTTTTATAGAGTCTTTAGATTTTTTTCTATACACAATTACATTGTCTGAAGAAAAAGTTTTATTTCTTTTTTTTCCAATTTATATATCTTTTATTTCTTTTTCTTGCTTTATTGCACTGGCTAGAACCTCCAGTCTGATGTTGAATAAAAGTAATGAAAATGGACATCCTTGCTCTGTTACTAATTTCTAAAAGAATATTCTGGCTGCTGTGTAGAAAAAAAATGGTCAGTGAACAAGTAAAGGCTAAAGATAGAAATTTGTGATTTATGAGTATATAGATGGCATTTAACATGTTAGCCCTGATGAATAACAACATTTAAAGATTGGGAAATAACTTAAAATAAGAATAAACTGATAGCAGGACTGGAAAAATGAAAAAGATGCTTCCAGGAGACCAGAAATAATAGATAATATTGATTGAATGCTTACTATTTACTATTCTAAGCACTTTTCATGCATTATCTTATTTACACTTTGCATGAGTAGAGGAAATGGGGACATAGAAAACACTGCAGAAGAGGCTTAAGGATGTGGGATGTCACAGAAAGCCAAAAAAAAAAAAAGACTGTCCTAAGAATGAGAGAGTGACTGACTTTTGGATATCACTGAGAAGCTGAATAAGGACAGAATGATGTTCCCTGGACTTGCCAACACTGAAGCAAGAGCTTCAATAAAGTGGAGATCTGGAAGACAGGTTGGAGGGAGTTGAAGAGTGGGTGGGAGGTGAGGAGGAAGAGGCAGTGTAAGTAGATGATTCTTTGGAGAAGTTGGGCTGAGATGGGAGCAGGAAAAAAATATCAGATGGAGAGTGCTGTGGGGTCAGTGAAGGAATGTTCATGCCCCTAGTGTTCCCGCCACACTATCCTTGTCCAACTCTCCCACACTTGCCTTTGCCCACACCATCCTTCCCATATGCCAAGTTCTATGTCCATCCTTCACCAGGCAAACTCTTTTCCTTTAAGACCCATCTCAAGTGTCCCTTCCTCTGTGAAGACTTCACTAACAATCAGGGTAAAGTGAGCTACTTCCTTCATCATGCCCCTAGGTATCATGTACACACTTCTATTAAAGCACTCAGCACATTAATTTTAATTGTAATTGTTTAGTGTAATTTGTTGATTGTCTCCCCTACTCTACTATGTCTTCCTCCAGGGCTATGGGCAGATTTTACTCATTTCTGTTCATTCCCTTGTTAAAAATCCTCCACCAGAAATGGGTAACTGGCAACACAGGTATAGTCAGGTTGTAAAACTTCATCAAGCTCTACACTTACACTCAACACAAAGGGTTTTTTGTAAATGTACAAAAAACAAGAAATGTAAAAACTCTTTCCCCATCCTATTTATTGCAGGTTAAAATCCAATTACTGAGCACCTACTATGTTCCAAGTACTGTGCTAGGTTCTTAGGTGATCCAAGCAGGCACCTTTGGCTTTGCTGTCCCTCTCCAGCCCTTGATCTGTGCTGTCTGGGGAGTCTGAAGAGGCCATAAACATGTCCTGCTCCAAGATCATCGGCTCCAGGATGGTCAAATCCTTGCTTGGCTCTGTAGGATACTTCACAAGGAGCTTGAAAATGCTGGATAAACAAAGGGGATAAATTGACAAATCTTTTGGACCTCATGTTATCCTGTTAATATACTTCTGGAAAGTAGCAAAGTCTTTTGCAGTAATATGTTAATATTTTACATTCTGCTTGTGAGCTATTATCTATATATTAATATTCCTGTTGGGTCATATGTTATTAACCAACAGCCAGCCAACTTTTGAGAAACTGATGTTTGAACCAATGTGATGGAATGTTCTACCTACTTTTTAAAGGCTCAAAATAAATTTTTCATATGTTTATCCAAAAAGTTAAAAAAGCAAACATCTTATTTCTTTGTTTTGGTATTGGAATGTATTACTTACACTTAATCTGTGTTTAGCAATCTGAAATAGGACCTTAAGAGCGTTTGAATTCCTGGACCTCTTTCACATTTCTGGACTTCAATTGAGTGAGATAAACACACTGCAACAGTAGCAATCTGTAAACAGGGAAAATCAACCCATATTTAGCAATTGAAATTGGAATGTGGCTTGTGTAACATTCCAATTTTGATGTTTAGCTTTGGCTAAATTGTGTGACTTCAGCTAAACTGCTCAACTTTCCTGAGCCTTAGGATCTCCATCTTATAAAATGAAAATACTATAGTCTGTAAGATTAGCAATGAGAAGGAATATACTAATAATTGCAGAGCTTTGTGCTAGGAGAAGTATGATTACTCATATGAATCACTGTATCTGAAGGAAAGATCATATTTCTCCCCTCCAATTACAGAACCTCCTGAGGTGTTTTCATGTAGAAGTTTTTAAGAAGACATAGGAACTTGTACACTTAAAATGGGTGTTGATGGTGTATAAATATACTCCACGAAAGCTGCTTTTGAAAAGATACATAGGTCCATTTGAGCGCAATGTCTCCAATCTAATAGAACTCACTAAAGAAATGTCACTCAAGTTCCTATGCCGGGAAAAGCTGCATTCATCCTGATCAAAACTATGGTTTATCTTTTTAATTTTATTTTTGTGTATTTATTTTTTGAGACGGAGTCTCGCTCTGTCGCCCAGGCTGGAGTGCAGTGGTGCGATCTCGGCTCACTGCAACCTCTGCCTCCTGGGTTCAAGCAATTCTCCTGTCTTCGTCTCCCAAGTAGCTGGAACTACAGGTGCCCACTACCATGTCCCGTTAATTTTTTGTATTTTTAGTAGAGACAGGGTTTCACCGTGTTAGCCAGGATGATGTCAATCTCCTGACCTTGATCCGCCCACCTCGGCCTCCCGACCTCATGATCCACCCTCCTGGCCTCCCAAATTGCTGGGATTACAGGCGTGAGCCACCACACCCAGCCTGGTTTATCTTACAGACAAGACAAACTTGGCCTTGCTTCCTTCTTTCCTTTGTCCACCAGGAAGCCCAAAGCCAGAGTTGTGATTCACTTATGGCATTCCAGCATACTGTTTTAACTTTATTTTTTGTTTCACTTATTTTTACTTCCTGTTTTTTCCCTTGGTCATGAATTTTATCTATTAATTATTTTTTATCCTATTACATTACATAGGTTGATATAACCCACTTACCATCCTCTTTGGAAAGAGAATGTAACTGACCAAACCACTGCCTTCAGTTACTTATTAATTAACAGAGGAAGGCAGTATGAACATAACAAATGTTATTACATCTTGCAAACACCATTCCTGCTAACCATCTTAGAGGGAGAGAAGGGAGAATGGACTCAGGCTCCACTTCACTTACTAGGTTACTTGGCCATAACAATCTCCAAGAGTAGGTGTGCAGATACCGACTGTATGTAAATATCCAGTTAAATATCTTTGAAATTTGTAAGGCCAAAGCTAATTTATTATGCTTAGAGACACTTATTTCTCACAGACACTCTATACCCATCTGCCCAGTGAGAAAGAGCCACTGCGGAACAGAAGATCAAGGAATAGGAGATGGTAGGCAACATTTCCATTTTCTCAGTGCACTTGGAATAAGAATCCCACTGTTCACCATGGGCTCAAAGGCTCCAAAGAAGCTGGCTGTTGTCCATCTCTCCAACTTCCTCTCCTTCCACTGTCTCTCTTGTTCCACCATCCACCCTGGCCTCCTTTCTGGAGATGTCTGGCTTTTCCCCATCATAGAGATTTTAGATTCTTTTGTTCCCTCTGCTTGGAATGTTTTTTTGTCCAGTTCTGGGCTCAGGCGATCCCTTCTCACCCATGAGGCCTCAGCTGACACAGCACCTTCTGGGAGAGGCCCTCTCTGACCACCCTTCGTTTCTTTCCTCGTAACTCACAATTAGATTATTTATCTGTCTACTTGTTTTTACTCACCTCCTTCACTTGACTGAAATCTTCTCAGGTCAAGGCTATCTTATTCACATGAAGAATATCGAATCTCCATAGTAGTGCCTCCACAGGGACTCTTAC
Source organism: Cacajao melanocephalus (assembly GCA_963573385.1). NCBI lineage: Eukaryota > Metazoa > Chordata > Mammalia > Primates > Pitheciidae > Cacajao > Cacajao melanocephalus. The sequence goes on along the minus strand of CAUYLG010050232.1, from coordinate 22,755 downwards.
CGTCCCCTCCTGTTTATTTCCACTATAGCTCTCATCACAACCTGAAAGCTGCTTTCTTTGAGTTCTTGGTTATGGTCTGGCTCTCCCTACTACACTATGAGCTACATGAGGGCACAGACCAGGACTGCTTGGCTCACTTCTATATCCCCAACACCCAGCCCAGGCCCTGACTGACGCTGGATCAATGACAGAGCGTTAGCTTTTACATTTAGGACAAACACCATGGTCACCTCTTCCTGAGTGAAATCACTTGCTTTTAACTGCTTAGCCTAGAATCACGGTGGCATTCGCCCAGGCTGGAGTGCAGTGGCGCGATCTTGGCTCACTGCAACCTCTGCCTTCCGAGTTCAAGCAATTCTCGTGCCTCAGCCGCCTGAGTAGCTGGGATTACAGGTGTGCACCACCATGCCCAGTTAATTGTTGTATTTTTTAGTAGATACAGGGTTTCACCATGTTGGTCAGGCTGGTCTCGATCTCCTTACCTCGTGATCCACCCGCCTTGGCCTCCCAAAGTGCTGGGATTACAGGCATGAGCCACTGCGCCCGGCCTGAGAAATGATCTCTCTATTCCTGTTACGCACCTAAATCATGGAGGATTTCAGCATAACTTTTGAATTGGTATTGTAGGAATGCAGAAGTGCATAAGCAAATGTTTAGGCGACTGGAAAATTCTTTGTGTAACTTAGCAGCTACAATGTTGAGAAACATATTTTATGCCTTGTGTGCACTGAGAAAAGGCAAATGGCCTCTCATTTTTGAGCACTCTCCAAACTCTTAATTTAAAAAACCTTTTTCATGTTATAAAAGTAACAATGAAACAAAACCATATAACACAGGCTATATTGACTAGCTTAGAAATCCCAATGGTTAGCAGGAAATAACAGGGTTAACTGCTACAAGTTGGACGAGAGTAGGAGCATCCACAATTTTGAAGGAGTATTGTCAGAGGTGGAGGAGCTGCTGAGAGTTGTGGCAGAGTGGACCTGGCTGGGGGAGAAATCAACGTGGGCCAGAGGAGAGGAAGATATGGGAAATCGAGTCTCCACCTTGCATCCTGTTTCTACCAATATGATTCATGTTTTCCTCCCTTGCATCTTGCTGCTTGCCTTGGTAGCTTGTCTTCAGACAGTTAACAGATAGGTTTGTATTTTACAGATACAATATTGTGCCACGCTAAAGTAATGAGACCCTAGGCTTAAATGTCTGGGGAGTGTAACCACTACACAGGGATGAATTAATTTTGTCTATTATCAGCCTAGCAATTGCTGAGCTGATGGGGTTTATTGTAAAAATCTTGACTTGCCAGTAGAACATCTGCTTGGAAGTTTAAACTTCGGAGTCCAAGAAGAATCAGGACGTGGGCTTGCAGTCTAAACAGACGTTCAGTTGTTTTCAGCTAGAGGATAACCAACATCTCTTTCTTGTTTCTTTTTCTTTCTTTCTTTCTTTCTTTCTTTCTTTCTTTCTTTCTTTCTTTCTTTCTTTCCTTTCTTTCTTCTTTCTTTTTCTTTCTTTCTTTCCTTTCTTTCTTTCTTTTCTTTCTCTTCCTTCCTTGCTTTCTCGCTGTCTCTCTCTCTTTCTCTTTCTTTGTTTCTTTCCTTTCTTTTTCTTTCTCCTTCCCTCCCTCCCTCCCTTCCTTCCTTCTTTCCTTCTTCTTTCTCTTTCCCTCCCTCCCTTCCTTCCTTCTTTCCTTCTTCTTTCTCTTTCCCTCCCTCTCTCCCTCCCTCCCTCCCATCCCTCCCTTCCTTCCTTCTTTCCTTCTTTCCTTCTTTTTTTTTTTTTTTGAGACTGGGTCTCACTCTGTTGTCCAGACTGGAGTGCAGGGGCATAATCATAGCTCACTGCAAACTCCACCTCCCAAGCTTGAGCAATCCTCCCATGTAGCTGGGACTACAGGCACTACACAGGTGCACACCACCACGACCTGCTAATTTTTTGTGTTTGTTGTTGTTGTTGTTGAGACGGGATTTCACCATGTTGCCCAGGCTGGTCTCAAACTCCTAGGCTCAAATGATCCTCCCACCTTGGCCTCCCAAAGTGCTGGGATTACAGATGTGAGCCCCTGCATCTGGCCTCTCTTTTTTATTTTCTAATATTTAAATGCAGAACTCCTTAACACTGCTTATAGACAGTTGTACAACTTGGCATGTTACTTCTCAGGCATTTAGCTTCTTGAAGGATCAGTTTATCTAATTCCACCTAAGCCTGTGGTGATTTTGTACAAAATTCTCCTAAAATACCTTGCATGAAAAATATTCAGATCATGGTTTTTCAGTTATGAATCAGATTGGGGCCTATTTGCTAAAGATAATGAGAATGGAATCTTGGAAACACTAAACACTTAGGTCCAAATAAAACAAGCCCTCCCTACCATCCCCTCTAACCATGAACTTGGGAATCTGCACATCAGCATTACAGATTTTATCTGTGCTCCTCAGGAAACTATCACCATGCTTCCCATGAGATGAAGCGGATCCCCCCCTCATTGTGTTTTGTTTGGAGGAAGTGGAGACAAGAGTGGCATGGCTATTATTTTGTTGCCATATAAGGAAGTATTCTTTTTATTAATAAGCATCACCATAGGAATCAGAAAAAGATGCAATTTAACCTTGTAGAAACACATCAAGATGTATTCATTCATTCACTCGACACGTATTTGTCCAACTTCTATAGATGCCAGGCACTGTGCTAGATGCTGGGGATATAGCAGTGAACAAAATAGACAAGGTCTCTACTCTAAGAGATTACATTCTAATGAGACTTTTAACAGAGAAGGGTCTTTGTGGATAGTTCAGACCATTATTATCTTGCCAGGACTATAACACTATCCTTCTAATTATTTTTCTACCCTCTCCAGGTCAACCTTCACAACACATCCAGAGTTAGATTTTTAAATAATTGCATAATTTAAAATACGTATAATAGAATACATATATATAATACAAAACAAATAATTCAGAATCGAAAGTCATATAATGAAAAAACACAGGCCAGGCGCGGTGACTCATGCCTGTAATCTCAACATTTTCGGAGGCCAAGGCGGGTGGATCACCTGAGGTCAGGAGTTCAAGACCAGCCTGGCCAACATGGTCAAATCCCGTCTCTACTAAAAATACAAAAATAGCCAGGCATGGTGGCAGGCTCCTGTAATCCCAGCTACTTGGGAGGCTGAGTCAGGAGAATCACCTGAACCCAGGAGGCAGAGGTTGCAATGAGCCATTGGACGTCAGCCTGGGTGACACGAGTGAAACTTCGTCTCAAAAAAAAAAAAAGAAAGAAAAACCACAGTCCCCCTACCCACTCTTTACCATACTCTATTCTGCTCCACAGAAGCAGCCACTTAAATATTTCTAGATGTTTCTTAATCATAATTATGACCACATTTCTTTACAGTATGATTTTATTGCTGTTTCTAGATTCATCCGTTTCAGACACTATCTATTGACTTCTTGTTATGCTAGAAGAGCACTGGAGAGATAAAGGTCTATCAATCTTACACTATATAGTTGTGTTGTGTTTTAAAATAAAACAAGTATTTATACTATTACAACAATGTTAACACTTATTGTGGAGTCGTCAAGTAATATACTATGCTTCTTTTTCTTTTCTTTTTTTTTCTGAGACAGTCTTGCTCTGTTGCCTAGGCTGGAGTGCAATGGTGCAATCTTGGCTCACTGCAACCTCTGCCTCCCAGGTTCAAGCAGTTTTCCTGCCTCAGCCTCCTAACTAGCTGGGATTACAGGCACATACCAAGACGCCCAGCTATTTTTTTTTTGTTGTTGTTGTTATTTTAGCAGAGACAGGGTTTCACCATGTTGCCTAAGCTGGTCTTGAACCCCTGATCTCGTGATCTGCCTGCCTCAGCCTCTTTTCTTGTCATATATTTTTTTTTCTTGGAACCTCTAATTACCTTTAGTTTTGTTCTGTTTATCTATCATCCACTTTTCATAAATTCTTTATAGATTCTCCATATTCTATCGAGTCCCCGTTTGCTTCCTCAGACATGACCTTTCTTTTTTCTTTTTTTTTTTTTTTTTGAGACAGAGTCTCACTCTGTCGCTCAGGCTGGAGTGAAGTGGCATGATTTCGGCTCACTGCAACCTCCACCTCCCTCCTGGGTTGAAGTGATTCTCTTGCCTCAACCTCCCAAGTAGCTGGGATTACGGGCACGTGCCACCATGCCCTGCTAATTTTTGTATTTTTAGTAGAGATGGGGTTTCACCATGCTGGTCAGGCTGGTCTCGAACTCCTAACCTCATGATCCACCCACCTCGGCATCCCAAAGTGCTCAGATTACAGGTGTGAGCCACCGCACCTGGCCCAGACATGACCTCTCTATGACCTAGCATCTTCCTGTGCCAATCCCAACTGCTTGCTTTCTAGGTCTGTTGCACACACACACTTGCCATCGTGATCCTGTCCCATGCCACTGTCCTAGGTTGGGTCTAGTTTCCTGAACCCCAATTGTTCTCCAGTCTTGTTTTATTCCCTTGCTTTGCTAGAGCATATCCTCTAGTAGTCTCTAAGTAGGATGCATAAGAGAAAGTTTCTGATCTCTTGCATCTGTGAAAAGGTCTTTAACCTTGATGAATATTGTAGTTGGGGATGGAATTCTTGGTTGAAGATGATTTTCTCTCACATTTTTATAGCATTGCTCAGTTATCTTGTAGCATCTAGCGTTGCTCTTGAGAGGCCTGATACGGTTCAGATTCTCCTTTGTATGTTGTATGACTGATTCTCTGGAGGGTTTTAAGATCTTCTCTCAATCCCTGTTGTGTTGGCATTTCAGCCTCTTCTGTGCCTGGTGTCTTCAAGTCATAAGCCTCTCAAATTCATGTGTCGTTTGAGGAGACATGTAGTGAGCACCGTGTGATTCAGGGGAAGGGTGGGAGTGAAGGTAGGGTAGGGGATGAGGGTGTTGTCTAAAGCGCAGCTCTGCTCATGTAGCTCCTCTGCTTAGAAGCCTTCCTATTTATCTCTTGCCTAGTGAGAGAAGTCCAAACATTTTAGCATGGCATTCAATGCCCTCTAGGATATGGCCTAACCCACCTGCACTGCTTTAGGGGATCACTACACTTCAGTTCTTACCTCTGGGCCAGCTAGGGTACTTGACACTTCCTGAACACAATAGGTGCATCTCACTTCCATTGCTCTTCCTGTGCATTGCCGCCCCATCCTGCCCTAACCACCTTACACAGCTAGAATCGCCTTTCTCACTGACCTGTACCTGTCGAAGTCCTGCTACCCTCCAAAGCCCCAAAAGGTACTTCCTCCACTAAGAATTGATTTTGTTCTCATCATAACTTTGCTGCCTTCTTGGGCTCAGTCTTGGCTTTCTTCCAGGTGTTCTAGTTATTGATAAACACAACTGTATTATAAACTCTGAGACAGCAGTGATATAAAATTTTGTTTTGGCTCCAATGGCACCTAGCACAGTGCATGGCATATAGTAGGCACTCTACCAATGCCTGTGAAATAAATACATCTTACATTTCTGTAAGTGTGGAAGAATACCACTACATTTTAGCAGCTTTATTGAGATATATTTCAAATACCAGACAATTCACCCATTTAAAAAGTACAGTTAGGCCAGGAGCGGCTGCTCATGCCTGTAATCCCTGAACTTTGGGAGGCCAAGGTGGGGGAATCACTTGAGCCCCGGAGATCAAGACCATCCTGGGCACCATAGCGAGACACCATCTCTACAAAAATTAACAAAATTAGCCGGGCATGGTGGTACACACCTGTGGTGGTGCCAGCTACTTGGGAGGCTGAGGTGGGAGGATTGCTCGAGCTCAGGAGTTTGAGGCTGCAGTGAATTATGATCATGCTACTGCACTCCAGCCTGGGTGATAGAGTGAGAAGCCTCAAAAAAAATAAAGCATACAGTTCAATGGTTTTTAGTATTCGTAGAGTTGTGCAACCATCACCAAAATCAATTTTGAACATTTTCGTCACCCCAAAAGAAACCCTGTAGCCATTAGTAGGCATTCCCTATTTCCCACCAACTCTGTAGCCCTAGGTAAACAATAATCTACTTTCTGTAACTACAAATTAGCTTACCTGGTCATTTCACATAAATGGAACCATAAATATTTAAGTTTTTAATGACGGGGTTCTTTCGCTTAGCATACTGTTTTGAAGGTTCACCCATGTTGTAGCATGTATCAGTACTTCATTCCTTTTGCACATGGAGATCCAGGTATCTCAGCATTCGTTGAAGAGGCTATTCTTTCTTACCCCATTGAATGGACTTGGCATCCTTGTTGAAATCAGTTGATCATAGACTTATGAGTTCATTTTTTGACTCTCAATTCTATTCCATTGTTCTATATGTCTGTCCTTACTCCAAGAGCACACTGTTTTGATTACTGTAGCTTTGTGGTAAGTTTTGATATTTGGAAGTGTGAGTCCTCCAACTTTATTTTTCTTTTTTCAATATTGTTTTTGGCTATTCAGGGCCCCTCGTAATTCCAAATGAATTTGGAGATTGCCTTTGCCATTTCCACAAAAACTGCTATTGGAATTTTGATAGGAATTGCATTAAGTTATGAATCAGTTTGGGGAATATTGCCATCTTAACAATATTAAATCTTTTGCTCCACGCACATGGAACATCTTTCCATTTGTTTAGGTCTTCTTTGGTTTCTTTGCATGATGTTTTGTACTTTTCAGAACAGAAGTTTTACATCTTTTTTGTTAAATTTATCCCTAAGTAGTTTACTCTTTGGATACTATTGTAAATTGAAGAGTTTCTTAATTTTATGTTCAGATTGTTCCTATGACATTTTGAATAAGATACAAAAAATCACTATGACCAATCTCTAAGTTTAAAATCAAAGGTTGTTAATATATATTTTTAGGTTGTTATTTCAGGGCTTCCAGTGTTTTACAATGTCCAGCACAGTAACAAAGCTTTAACAAATTATCCCATTAGTATGTTTTGGTAACATGGAAACAATTGACCTCACTAATGGATTTAAGATTATCGTAAAAATTCTAAGCCAATACCATCGTATCTGAGAAAAGTTAACGTGAAACTGTTTACTTTGGTTGTTCCAGAAACCTGTCTGCTAATAGTTAAAGTATTTAATACACTCCTTGGGTGACTGGGTATTTCCATAATTATAGTTCTTTCTCTAAAAACACGTGGAAAATTCCTGGGTGTTGGCATTAAACGTCCCCCTTTCTTTAATGAACTGAAAATCAGATCCCGTGAAATTAAAATTTTCTCAAGGACAAGATCCATACTCTGCAGTTAATGTTCTGGATGAGTTTTGTTTTTTGCAGTAAACGTAAATGCACACCAACTCCTCACCTAGAGAAGTTAGTCCCTCCACTTTTCTATTTTTGCCTAAAGACATCACAGTTAGCATAGTCCCCTCTCTTTGAATTGCTGGTTCTTCTTGCTTTATGTCTAATTAAGTAATAAACAACTTTATCAAAATATCTAGTATGTTGTTGCCCGGAAATCAAGTATACAGTGAACATTTATTTTACTTGGAACAATATTTTTTTATCTTAAAAAAGGTTTTTATGCTAGTCAGGGTTTTAGAATGTTTACCCAGATTTTGTGTCAAGTTTTAAAAAGAAATTTCATAGATGGGAGGCATTTGAAAAGTTGGAAAGAAACTTACAAAGGCAAGACAGGGTTTTGTGAGTCAAGTTCAGCCTGCAGACATGTTTTACTTGGCCCTGGTGGTATTTTAAAACTATTTAAATTAGTTGCCAACATTTACAAGTCATAAAAGTCTGGATTTCTGCCTTTTCTTGAAAAAGTGGGTAAAACCGGCCATCTCAGGCCCACACTGCAGCATGGTGCTCCATCCAATTTCTCAGGGTCCTCCTGTAGGCTCAAGACCTGCTGGCCTTGTGCTGGGGGGTGCCCTTTGCGTCTGTGACTCCTGAGCTACCGTAATCCCCTTCTGAGGTTTTGAGACTGAAGTTTGGAAAAATTGTTACTGCCCAAAGCTAGTCAACAGCTAATTAGTTGTCAATTTCTTTTTCTTTTCTTTTTTTCTTTTTTTATTTTTGTGACAGAGTCTCACTCTGTTGCCCAGGCTGGAGTGCAGTGGTGCGGTTATGGGTCACTGCAGCCTCGACCTCCCCCGGCTCAGGTGATTATCCTACTTCAGCTGGGACTACAGACATGTGCCACCATGCCTGGCTAATTTTATTTATTTATTTATTTTGTAGCAAAAGGGTTTTGTTTGTCCCTGTTGCCTAGGCTGGTCATGAACTCCTGGGCTCAAGCCATCCACCCACCTCAGTCTCTCAAAGTGCTGGGATTACAGGCATGAGCCACTATGCCCGGCCTCGTTGTCAATTTCTTAATAATGTCAAGAGTATTATTTATAAAACAGATAAAGTTAGAGGAGGGCTAATTATTCTACATGTTCAAAGCACTTTCTTGCTTGAATGGCACCCCCATTGATGGATTTAGGCTTTTAAAATATAATGAACTGACAGACGATCCAAAAGAGGCACAGCCAATCAGATTGATTATACCTAAAAACAATAAAATGTGTTCTAAATCATCATCATTTTAATCTATCTCCCAGTTTAGATCTGATCTTCTCTTTAAAATTTTCTTTCTTGTCTTTCTTTTGTTTCTCTCTTCTTCTTCCAAAGCCCTATGACTTACTTATATATCTGGGTAACAAGTAAGTTAGTCCTTAATCATCTGTTCATTCATTAAATATTTATTTGAGCACTACTAGCTGCCAGTGCTGTTCTGGGCACTTGGGATAGCACAGTGAACAAAAGGGACCAAAAAATCCCTTGTGCCACTTACATGCTAGCGGGAGAAAGAGATGATAAGTAAATAAAGATGATCAATTCTGTTAATTATAGGCATTCTGAAAGTGTAAAAACAGGACAATGTGACAGTGACCTGTGATTGGGGTCTATTTAGATGGAGTGGTGAGAGAAGACCTGATGACAAGAAGCCAGCAGTATCAACATGTGGGGAAGATTGATATAAGCTGAGAAAAAAACAAGCATAACGGCCCTGAAATGGGAACAAGCTTAATGTGTTCAATGAAGGGACAGGCCAACGTGGCTGGAGCAAGGGAAAAAGGAACAGATTGGTAGGAGCTGAGATGAGGGAGAGGGGCAAGGGACAGGCATGCAGGGCCTTGCAGGCCATGGCCATAGGTTTAGATTTTATTCTGCGTTAGGAGCCCTTGGAGGGCTTTCCATTATATTGGCCATGCCTTATACAATTGTCTCTCTCTTGATATCCGTGGGAGATTGGTTTCAGGACCATTCACTGGTGGATACCAAAATCCACAGTTATAATCCCTGATATAAAATGTTGTAGTATTCACATCATCACCTATGCACACCCTGCCATACACTTTAAATCATCTCTAGATTACTTATCACACTTACTACAATGCAAATGTTATGTAAATGGTTATTATACTGCATTTTTAAATTTTTTTCTTATTGTTGTATTATCTTTTATTGTCGGTTTTTAAAAGAATTTTTCTGCCGGGTGTGGTGGCTCATGCCTGTAATCCCAGCACTTTGGGAGGCTGAGGCAGCCAGATCACTTGAGCTCAGGAGTTTGAGACCAGCCTGGGCAATACGGAGAAACCCCACCCCTACAAAAATTACAAAAATTAGCCAGGAGTGGTGATGCCTGCCTGTGGTCCCATCTACTCACAAGGCTGAGGTGGGAGTGCAGCAAAAGAGTAAGGTCTGGTGGCAGGAAACCTAGGGCCATTTCAGGCTGACTTCCTAGAACTAAATTGAAAAGAAAACCCTAAGTTTCCATGCCTAAGTAACAAAAGGATCAGAAGTGACTCCCTTTGCAAACCCCCACCTTTTCTGCACAGGCAGATGAGAAATTTAAAGTACCTCTGATTGGTTGCTTTTTGGAACCAATCAGACATTTGCACAGATGTGTGACCTTTGTAACTTCACTCCAGCCTCTGATTGGCAACCAATCAGACTGATCACAGGCCACTACTTCATTTACATGAGTTGAGCACGAAATGGCCAATGGGAAACCTCTAGAGGGTATTCGAACCCAATAAGATTCTGTATCTGGACCTTTGAGCCACTGCTTGGCCAGCTCCCACACTGCGGAGTGTAGTTTCATTTTCAATAAATCCCTGCTTTGGTTCTTTTGTTGCTTCATTATTTTCTTGCTTTGCTGTGTGTTCTGTCCAATTCTTTGTTCAAAATGCCAAGAACCTGGACAACTTGTGGTCAAGACCCTCTACCAGTAACAGGAGGATCACTTGAGCCCATGTGGAGCTGTGATCACATGGTTCGAGACCAGCCTGACCAACATAGAGAAACCCTGTCTCTACTGAAAAAATACAAAATTAGCCGGCGTGGTGACACATGCCTGTAATCCCAGGTACTCGGGAGGCTGAGGCAGGAGAATTGCTTGAACCAGGGAGGTGGAGGTTGCAGTGAGCCAACATTGCACCATTGCACTCCAGCCTGGACAACAAGAGGGAAACTCTGTGTAAATAAAGAAATAAAGAAATAAATAAAAGAGTGCCTGGGCATAAATACTGGCAACTCCTTTTAAGAACTGGGTGACCTCTGGTAAATTACTTAATGCCCTGAGCCTTCAGTTTTCTCCTGTATAAAATAGGATAATATAGCACCTCATCCATAAGGTCACTGTAATGACTAAATGAGATCATACATGAAAAGCACTTAAAACACTTCCTTGCACATCAACAAATGTTAGTTATTGTTATTTCTTTATTCCTGTCTTGTTTTAAAAAGCACAAAATTCAGACTATTTACATTGGCACTGCATTTGTACCAATTAACAGTGTGCTATTTGAGCTGAAAATTATTTTGCAGGGGGACAGAAAAGAGACAGTGTTAGTAATTTCAGTCACTGTCTTCTGCATCATGGCTGTTAACAAGCTTTATAGAGAAGCACTTCTTAACGCGATTCCCAAATATAGGCCTAATCTCGACCAAGCACGGCTCTCACGCCTAAATCATTCCAGTCTAGAAAACAAGTCACGAATTCATTTTCTTCCATTTTTGTTCAATTTTGCCAAACCCATAAATCAATGAACAACATAAATTACCTAACTCTTCAAAATTCAACTGCTGTTAATATTCAGCCAACTCTAAGCATGACTTAATCCCAGGCTGAGAGGAGCTGTGCGTATTTTTACCATAAGCCTATAGGGGACGAGTCTGAATGTAGTAATCTAGACTAAGAAAATAATTATGATAGCATGATTTAACCCCAAAGAGAACAAAATAATGACAATATCATGATGTAACCCCAAACAGAAAAAACTCCCAAAGCCTAAACTGGCTTTTTCTCAGTGGATCTCTGGCCTCCCTCAGCTCCCATAGTTCTAAAAACGGAGACACTAGCCTATAATGTGTGTGACCTCATTTTGAAAAAAAAAAGTTTCATGCTTATCAGTAACTTTTACTTCTGAATTAACAGAAAATATGGTTGAGTATTACGTTTAAATATTCTGAATATGTATATGTACTTTTGAGTTGCTTTTTCTATAATATTGTTTGTGCTTAAACAGTGAACAACTGAAATGTTAACGGATGTAACGTTTTATTAATTTACTTTTATCAGACACCATGTCCAGTTCTATATTTAGCAACTGAACTAATAGAGAAGGCTGCTGCAGAATTAGTCAGCACATCAGTCTGCTAAATATCAAAGAGCAGAGGAGGCCTTTTGTCTCAGCATTGAACCAGAGACTGAAAATGCATTTAATTTTAGCATTGCCAGAGGAGGAAAAAAGATATAAAACAAGATAATCAAGAAAAATGTCATGCACCGCCTAAGTACACGTTTGTCAAAGGAAAAAATGCCAGGAGGGTGGCAGCCTAAGTAAGAGGTCTGCCCGGAAACCAGAATTCATCCTCACAAGTGAATTCTTTAAAATAATTTACCATTAAAAAAGCCAAGGCTCCCATCTCCACTGAAAGAAGTCCCAGGGAGAAGTAGAGTATTGAGTAGATGGCGAGTTTTTTTTTCCAGAAGCAGTTTCATGTGGTCTACTTTAGCATTTAAGGACTCAGAGGGTATCATCAGTGTAATTGATGAAAAGGATTAGAAGAATAAAAGAAAAGCTTTCTGTTCAGAGTCAGCTTTTATTTTCTTAAGATTGTTTATGTTGAGAATGTATATCCAGGTAGAAGTGGCAGGGAGGAAGAAGTAGGCAAGATGGGCACCCCTTCAAGATAGCCTAGCAATCCATATATATGGAGTCTTGCTCTGTTGCCCAGGGTGGAGTGCAGAGGCGCGATCTTGGCTCACTGCAACCTTTGCCTCCCAGGTTCAAGCCATTTTTGTGCCTCAGCCTCCTGAGTAGCTGGGACTACAGGCACATGCCACCAGGCATGGTTAATTTTTTTTTAATTTTTTTGAGATGGAGTCTCGCACTGTCACCCAGCCTGTAGTGCAGTGGTGCGATCTCAGCTCACTGCAATCTCCACCTCCCGGGTTCAAGCAATTATCCTGCCTCAGCCTCCCAAGTAGCTGGGACTACAGGTGTGCGCCACCATGCCCAGCTAATTTTTTTGTATTTTTAGTAGAGACGGGGTTTCACTATGCTGGCCAGGATGATCTTGATCTCCTGACCTCGTGATCCAGCCGCCTCAGCCTCCCGAAGTGCTGGGATTCCAGGCGTCAGCCACCATGCCTGGCCTTTTTTTTTTTTTTTTTTTTTTGAGACCGAGTCTTGCTCTCTTGCCAGACTGGACTACAGTGGTGCCATCTCGGCTCACTACAACCTCCTCCTCCTGGGTTCAAGTGAGTCCCCTGCCTCAACCTCCTGTGTAGCTGGGACTACAGGTGCTTGCCACCATGCCTAGCTAATTTTTTTTTTTTTTGTATTTTAGTAGAGACGGGGTTTCGCCATGTTGGCCAAGGTGGTCTCAGTCTCCAGACCTCGTGATCCGCCCACCTTGGCCTCCTAATGTGCTGAGACTACAGGCCTGGCTAATTTTTGTTTGTTTGTTTTTGCATTTTTAGTAGAGACGGGGTTTCACCGTGTTGGCCAGGCTGGTGTTGAACTCCTGACCTGAAGTGATCTGGCCGCCTCAGCCTCCCAAAGTGCTAGGATTATAGGCGTGAGCCACTGCACCCGGCCTCAATCGCAATATATTTTAAAGATTTTACTGTATTACGAAGGTATAGATTTTTAATAAACAAAACATAAAGAGAAAGAATATTGAGCTTTGATCAGCTATGATAATTTCTTTAATTTATTTTGGTATTCCAAGAACCTGGGCCAGTATTTGGCACATAGCGAGTCTCAATAAATATTTGTTGAATAAATGATAAACAGTTTTACATCATGATGGTGAAGTGAGCATATGCCTAATTCTCCCCACGTTATTTCAAACACGTAGGAATGATCTATAAGGTCTTGAAGATATTTAACAGTACATACCCATCAACTGTGAGAGGAAAATTGAAAATTGTCACAGTCCGGAACAGAGACAGAAACTACAGTGGTGAACTAGGAGCAGTCTAGGATAGGGCTTCAAGTCCATGGGGAAATGCGGCCAAACTTGCCCAGTATGTGGTAGGGGGCTGGCACCAGGGTCTCAGTGTGAAAGCAAGGTTTATAGCCATGCTTCCTACGTGGTCTACCTACCCTTTAGGACCATAAGACCTATGCCTGGTTTGTGCCATGTGAGTATAGGCATTGGAACTACCACATCTTACAGGAAGAAGCTCTGATCTGAGCTTTTGCTAACTCAGGGAGCCAGGACCAGGAGAACTGACAAACCACCTCCACGGGGATGGGTATGCAGAAGAAACTTCCTATAGAAAATTAGCTCCCAAACAATATGATAACATCTATGGGGATGTTGGGCACCACAATGAGTGGCCAAACAGACCCAATATCTGAGGATATGAAAATAAAGGAATGACCTAAAAAGGATTTTCAAGCAAGCATGTTTAAAATCTGCAAATTTGGCCAGGCATGGTGGCTCACACCTGTAATCCAAGAACTTTGGGAGGCCAAGGCAGGCAGATCCCCTGAGGTCAGGAGTTTGAAACCAGCCTGGCCAACATGGTGAAACCCCAACTCTACTAAAACTACAAAAATTAGCTGGGCGTGGTGGCAGGTGCATGTAATTCCAGCTACTCGGGAGGCTGAGGCAGGAGAATCGCTTCAACCCAGGAGGCAGAGCTTGCAGTGAGCCAAGATCGCACCATTGAACTCTAGCCTGGGCGACAAGAGCAAAACTCTATCTCAAAAAAAATTAAAATTAAAAAAAACTCCAAATTTTAAACTAAAATTTAATTTAAATCTTGTGTTTACAAGATGTGAAATATTATGAATAGTATTCCTCCTTTTGTGTAAGAAAGTAGCTAATATTTGCAAAATATATTTTGGAGGAAGGATAAACCAGATGTTAAGCAATTTGATTACCTAAAAGGAGTGGGTGTGACTGGGATGTGAAAAAAATCAATGGGACTTCTCTGAGTACATTTTTGTATATTTTGTTTTTTAATTACATTAATATTTTACATATTCAAAAATAAAATTGAATATGAGAAAAACTAAAATGCAATATAAACAAATAAATTAATGTAACTGCATATCACACTAAAGATATAACTATGCAGTGGAATAAAAAGAATTAGTCCACTAACTTTTGACACAGCAATGTCATTGCGCATACTCAGTAAGATATATTATATAGATAAAAATAATGGCAAAGCAACCTTAAACATTTCTTAGTGGTTTCTTATTGATATCAACACTGCTGCTGTAGCAATTCTGAAGCTGTTTTTTGTATATCATTGGACTCAGCAAATGAGTAAATAGGCTGAAAAATGCATAAATACACTGGGAATTGGGATTCTCACTGTGGGAGAAGGGAAATACAAGTTATGTTACGGGGGAGGGAGTGGAAGAACCATGTGATATTGGATTGGAATATAGCTACTAGTATGAATTCATGATTCTATTTATTTATTTATTTATTTTGAGACCGAGTCTCACTGTGTTGCCCAGGCTGGAGCACAGTGGCATAAACTTGGCTTACTGCAACCTCGGCCTCCCTCCAGTTCAAGCAATTCTCGTGCCTCAGCCTCCTGAGTAGCTGGAATTACAGGTGCGTGCCATACGCCCTGCTAATTTTTGTATTTTTAGTAGAGATAGGGTTTCCCTATGTTGGCCAAGCTGGTCTCGAACTCCTGACCTCAAGTGATCCACCCAGCTCGGCCTCCCAAAGTGCTGGGATTACAGACATGAGCCACCACACCCGGCCTCATGATTTTAAAATGTATGTCTAGTAAAAGGGCCTAGAATCAATGACATCCCAATGGCAGTGAGCACACAGCACCTATTTCTTGTACAGTAGTCCTCTCTTATCTGTGGTTTTACTTTTTGTGATTTCAGTTACAGTCAACCAAAACCCAAAAATATTAAATGAAAAATTCCAGAAATAACCAAATCATAAGCTTTAAATTGTTCTGAGTAGCATGATGAAATTTTACACAGTTCTTCTTTATCCCTCCCAGGACATGAATCATCCCCTTGTCCACGATATTCATGCTGTGGTCACCACCTGCCTGTGCCTGTTATCAGATTGAATGTCATAGTGTGTATAGGGTTTGGTACTATCTGTGATTTCAGGCATCCACTGGAAGTCTTGGAATGTCTTGGAATATGTTCCCTGAGGACAAGGGAGTGTTACCAAAACACCAGGGGTTTGGTCTAGGTCCTGTTGCTTGCTGCACAGAATGCAAATCACTGAGACGATGATTATTGCCAAGGAAGAAGGCTTTAATTGGGTGCTGCAGCCGAGAAGATGGGAGCTGAGTCTCAAATCCATCTCCCTGACCAATAAAAACTAGGGGTTTACACAGCAGGGAAGAAATATAACAATGTGTAAGAAAACAGAAACTAGAGAGGGGCAAGGAAGCAATTATGATGAATAAGGGGTAGGACATCTCATTGTCTCCATGTGCTGGTGTGGTCAGTTTCAGTTCTTTGTGTGTTTTTTTTTTTTTTTTTTTTTTTTTTGAGACAAAGTCTCATTCTGTTACCCAGGCTGCAGTGCAATGGCAGTATCATAGCTCACTGCAGCCTCCGCCTCCCACCTCAGCCCCCAGGAGTAGCTGGGACTACAGGCATGCATCACCACACCTGGCTAATTTATTGTATTTTTAGTAGAAACGGTTTCACTAGGTTGCCCAGGCTGTCTTGAACTCTTTGACCCAAGTGATGTGACTGCCTGGGCCTCCCAAAGTTGATACTTTTTTTTTTTGAGAGGCCTGATAGTGCTTTCCTGAGGAAGGAAATGAGATAAAAACAAACACAAATTTCAAGCTTGGCCAGGCGTGGTGGCTTGTGCCTGTAACCCCAGCACTTTGAGAGGTCAAGGTGGGTGGATCACCTGAGGTCAGGACTTCAAGACCAGCTTGGGCAACATGGTGAAATCCTATTTCTACCAAAAAAATACAAAATTAGCTGGGCACGGTGGCAGGTGTTTGTGATCCCAGCTACTCAGGATGCTGAGGCAGGAGAATCACTCAAACCTGGGAGGCAGAGGTTGCAGTGAGTTGAGATTGTGCAACTGCATTCCAGTCTGGGCAACAAGAGTGAAACTTTGTCTCAAAAAAAAAAATGTTTCAAGCTTTAAGACCAGAAGTGTCTGTCAATTTCTATGTCTATCAAAAACAAAGTATTTGTGGGGCTATTGGATTGGTTTCAGGGGGACTATTATATTCTAAATACCACCTGCCTCACGTGGGGGTTCTCTGAGGGGGAACACAGATACTGTGATTGAGTATAAAGTACAGGATGTTTACTAGAGATTAACCAATGTATACCTATGGAAAGACCAAAGGAAGCAGGACCTAGAAGAGAAAGAAGATGAATTGTGTTGCAGGCCTCAACCAACCCAGCAGAGAGCTCTGGAAAAAGTATTTTGTCCCGAAATAGTGTCCCAAAATGGGGTTGAAACAGTGTCCCGAATAGGGCTCAAAAGCTGGGCCTTTTACTTCTATCTCAGTCACTGGATGTAGGTGGCCCCAGGAAGGGCATGCACTTAAGTGAAGGGGTTTTGCAGCTGAGGCAGACACTGAAGGAGGAGACAGCTGGAGTCTGCCCACTGACCCAATAGGCAAGTCCTTTCTATTTAAAATTGAATTGAATTGAATTTCGTCATTGTTGTTGTTTAGAGATGGAGTCTCAGTAGATCATGAGACTGGAGTGCAGTGATGCAATCACATTTCACTGCAGGCTTGACCTTCAGGACTTAAGTGATCCTCTCACCTCAGCCTCCAAAATAGTTGGGACCATAGGTGTGTGCCACCATGCTCAGCTTCAAGTTCTTTCTTAAAAGGTGATCTGGATGGCTGATCTTCATGTCTAAAACACTGTTCCACTCAAAGGAACTAGATCGCCTTGGAGAAATGGCTGATTCCATGTCCAGGGCAAACGAAGAACAAAAGGAGCCTGGAACATCTAGTAATGTGAGAAAGCAAAGAATACTCGAAAATTGATAGACTCATGTAAAAAAGATACAGTAGGCTGAATGTGGTGGCTCACGCCTATAATCCCAGCACTTTGGGAGGCCAAGACAGGTGGATCGCTTGAGGCCAGGAGTTCAAAACCAGACTGACCCACATGGCTAAATCCTATCTCTACCAAAAATACAAAAATTAGCCAGGCATGGTAGTGCTCACCTGTAATCCCAGCTACTCTGGAGGCTGAGGCACGAGAATTACTTGAACCAGGGAGGCAGAGGTTGCAGTGAGCTGAGATCGTGCCACTGCTCCCCAGCCTGGGCAACAGAGTGAAACTCTGTCTCAAAAAAAAAAAAAAGAAAAAGAAAAGAAAAGACACAGGAGCCAGCTAGCAGGGGCCCCCACGAGCCAAATTTAGGACAATTTGAGCAACAAAATGAATAAGGAGAGGAATAGAGGAATGGATTGTAACATATTGAATAAAAACTTCGGCAGGGTAAGGTGGATCATGCTTGTAATCCTAGCACTTTGGGAGGCCAAAGTGGGCGGATCACAAGGTCAGGAGTTCGAGACCAGCCTGGCCAATATGGTGAAACCCCATCTCTACTAAAAATACAAAAATCAGCTGAGTGTGGTGGTGTGTGGCTGTAGTCCCAGCTACTTGGGAGGCCGAGGCAGAAGAATCACTTGAACCTGGGAGGCGGAGGTTGCAGTGAGCCGAGATCGTGCCACTGCACTCCAGCCTGGGTGACAGAGTGAGACTCCATCTCAAAAAAAAAAAAAAAAAAAATCCATTGGAAAGAAAGAAAAAAAAAAGTTTGATAAAGAATAGATAAGTAATACAGTAAAATCAACAAAAGTTGTTTCTTTGAAAATATCAACAAAATTGACAATCCTTTAGTTACGACTACCAAAAAAAAAAGAGGACTCAAGTTACTAAAATAAGAAATAAAAGAAGAAGGTGTATTATTACTGACCTTACAGAAATTAAAAGAATTATATGTGGCAGGCACAGTGCCTCACACCTTTAATCCCAGCACTTTGGGAGGCTGAGGCAGGAAGATTGCCTGAGGCCAGGAGTTTGAGACCAGTCTGGGCAACATAGTGAGAGTCTGTCTCTACGAAACATTAAAAAGTTAGCCAAGTGTCGTGGTGAGTGCCTGTAGTCCCAGCTATTTGGGAGTCTAAGAGGGGAGGATCGCTTGGGCCCAGGAGGTGGAGGCTGCAGAGTAAGCCATGATGGCACCACTGCACTCCAGCCTGGGTGACTGAGTGAGAATGTCTCAAAACAAAACAAAGCCAAAAAAACCAAACTGGAAATAAAATCACAGAGAACAAAAACATTGGAGTTGGGGGTGGGGTGTGAGAAATTGCCTTGTTTTGGAGAAGGATGGAGATACTGATTTCATTTGGAGTGTATGATATAAATAGAATGCATGACTTATAAAATGACTGGGGTGGCAGGGAGAAGAAACCAATAAAGAATGAAGGCAGGCATGGTGGCTCACGCTTGTAATCCCAGACTTTGGGAGGCAAGTGGGGTGGATCACTTGAGGTCAGTTGTTGGAGACCAGCCTGGCCCACATGGCCAAATCCCATTTCTCCAAAAATACAAAAATTAGCTGGACAAGGTGGTGCACGCTTGTAATCCCAGCTACTCTGGAGGCTGAGGCAGGAGGATCATTTAAGCCTGGGAGGTGGAAGCTGCAGTGAGCTAAGATTGTGCCACTGCACTCCAGCCTGGGCAATGGAGCAAGACCATGTCTCACAAAAGAAAGAAAGAAAAAAAAAGAATAAAAGAACAAAGCCAGAAGATTGAGTCAAACAGACAAACAAAAGTTGCAGAATGATATAGACGAATGGTACCACTAATACATATTAAGCAAAATCATGAAACAAAACCAACTCAGAATAGCAGTTGACTCAGGAGAAAGAAGGGATAGGACTGGAGACAGAGGACAATATTAAATATTTTATCTGTAATATTCAATTCTTTTATTTCCCAAAAAAGAAATAAAGTTAAAAAAAAAAAAACACTTCCTATTGACCAAGTCTGAAAAAAAAATTTAAAAAGAGAGAGACAAAGTAAATATAAACTGTTAACAGTTGGGAATTCTGGGTAGTGGGAGCATGAGTATTATATTATTGTTTGTACTTTCCTTTTTAAGAAATGTGTGAACACCTAAAAAAATATATGGGGAAGCATGCTGATTAGATTTACAGCCCACATTTATTAATTTCATGTGTAATCTTGACCTAATAACATAATCTTTTTTTTCTTGTTTTTAAAGACTATAAAAAAGCTAAAGATAAACCATCATATTTGTGTAAAAATAGGAGTGTCAAGATGGAAAGGTGGAGAAAGAATCTAATATTTCCCAAACACCTACAATCTGTCTGGTGTTGCGCTAGGTTCATTACATGTGGTAGGTAATTTAATTTCATTCTCACGACAATCCTGTGACTTCGATAATGCTAGCCCTGAATTTCAGATGTAGAAACTGAGATGAGGTAAATTAAGTCATATTGGAGTACACATAACACTGGGGATACATGAAGAACTTCTAGGAGTCTGTGGGCACATTCAGTTGTGAAGAAATCAATTTCTAGACCCTCAAATTTTAAAAATTGATCTGCCTGAGAAAGCAGTGTTTGAGGCAGGTGGATTCTCCTTTTCCACTTCCTTTTTTTTTTTTCAACAGCCCCTCTCCCATTTTACAAAAGAAAGACAACCTCTTATTCCATCACTAATCTGACTTTGGCTTATTGCCCCAGGGGATATAAACCTCCCTGCGCCAAACAAAGGGAGAAGCCAAAACAAGGGTGTTGTTGTGGAGAAATGAGTGACCCTGAACGCTGCATAACAAGACCTTTTGCAACACAGGTGGTTTCCAATTCTTTGTCTTCAACAAAAATGCTGAACGATCTAATAGAATTGTCAACCAATAAATCATTAAAATTAATTTTTGACAATAGATCATGATGGGATGGGATTTTGGGTATACAACTCAGAAGAAATACAAAGGTTTGTATGTTAACACTGTGAGACAAGCTCTTTTCATGTCCTTCTAGTTCTTTGCGTGAACAAAGCTTCTTAGCCTTAATATTTTTAAAATATGTAAAAAGTCAAAATAAAATTGATACAGAACACTGTCTCATTCTAACAATAAGCAATATTTATCCACAAATGCATGAACTAATTGAAAAAGACTTCATCCATGTCTAAAAAGGACATTTCAAAAAAGTTTACATTGTGCATTTAAATTATTTTTCAAATCTTGTAAAATATTTAAGTTATTTTGATTAATTGTGTGCTAAAGATAACTCTATCCAGGAAACTTTTTTATACTCCACCCCCTAGAAAACTTCTTTCAACACGTAGAACTTTATGGTGAAAGAATTTTTAAAATTTAATTTATGTACATATTTGCATTGCAGAGGTGTATACAGAGTGCTGAAAAACAGACTTATACGTGTAAAATATATTACATTAGTACAAAATTCTGTAAAAGTGAATGGAGATATGACTTTAAGGCAAAAAAAGGAGCAATGTAAAATTTACAACTGTTAAAACTTAATCATGTATAGTATTTAAATGGCTAATGGTGGGTATGAAACAACTACTCTATTTAAATTTAATTGAATAGAACAAAAAAGTGATGTAATCATTTTAGAATGTCAATATATACTATATGCCCAAAATAACTTCATTTTGTAACTATTTAAACACGGGATGAAAAAGTTGAGATATCAGCTTATAACGTGAATGGTAAGGTAAGTAGAATGTCTCCTCACTGTTGTGTACCTAGTGGCACCAAGCACAGGGCCTTTCTCATATTAGACAACCAAATAAATTATTTCTAAATTGAATGATGTGGGGGCACATAGGTTTTCAAAATTATTTTAGGAAGCATGTGAGCAAAAATGTTTGAACACACCTGAGTTTGTAACTTACCCTGGGCCACATCACCAACTGAGGCTAAGCATAGACTTGAACCCATGTCTGCAAGATTTCAAGGCTAATGGTGCTTAGCCTATACCTGAGGGAGATAAAGGATGCTATGAATGTTAGTCTTAATTATTAACTCCATTCTGTTTAGAAATAATTTATTTGGTTGTCTAATATGAGAAAGGCCCGGTGCTTGGTGCCACTAGGTATTAGGTTGGTGCAAAAGTAATTGCGGTTTTAATACACAATAGCGAGTAAGACATTTTATTTACCCTCAAGAAGCTGAAAACTTTACATGATAGATAAGCTGCCTTCATAAAATCTTTAATATAAGATTAAATGTAATAAGGGTGAGAGACAGTTATTATAGGTGCTACAGAAATAGAAGCAAAGCGTGGTGGTGCATGCCTGTGGTCCCAGTTATTTGGGAGGCTGAGGTGGGAGGATCGCTTGAGCCTGGGAAGCTGAGGTTGCAGTGAGTCGAGATCGCACCACTGAACTCCAACTGGGTGACAGAGTGAGACCCTGTCTCAAAACAAAACAAACAAACAAAAAAACAAAGTAAAGAAAAAAGGAAAGAAACAGAGAGAGAGAGAGAGATAAAAGGGTTTGAGCAGGTTCCAATATCAGATAGAGATCTTTGTAAACAGGTAAAATTTGGACTTTGTCAAACAGGTAAAATTTGGGAGAAATGGGTGAAAGAAGGTAGAGAGAATTCATTCACCCATCCATCCATTCACCCAAGAACCTTTATTAGAGACATAGCAACCAAATGTAATAAATGGGCCTTTAAAAAATGGCGGCTGGCACAATGAGATGTCTCCTTGCCCCAGTTGGAATGGCTATTATCAAAATGACAAAAATAACAAATGCGGGGGAGGATGCAGAAAAAATTGAACTATTGTAGATGGTTGGTGGGAATGTAAATTAGTACAGCTATTATGGAAAACAGTATAGAAGTTCCTCAAAAAATAAAACTAGCCTATAATCCAGAAATCCCACTACTGGGTATATATCCAAAGGAAATGAAATCAATGTGTCAAAAAAGAAATGTGCACTCCCAAGTTTTATTGCGGCACTATTCGTAACAGCCACGATATGGAATAAACCTGTGTCCATCAACAGATGAATGAATAAGAAAAATGTACACACACACACACGCACACACACACACCCCACTGGAGTACTATTTTTTATTTATTTTTATTTTAATTTTTTTATTTTTGAAAGAAAGAAAAAGGAAAGAAAGAGTGAAAGAAATAAAAAAAAGAATGTAAGAGAGAAAGAAAGAGGAAGAGAAAGAGGGAGAGAGAAAGGGATTCTTGTTCTATTGCCCAGGCTAGATGCA
>CAUYLG010050231.1:0-59368 GCA_963573385.1 Cacajao melanocephalus | reverse complement strand
CCTAGAAATCGAAATTCCATTTGACCCAGCAATCCCATTACTGGGTATATAACCAAAGGAGTATAAATCATTCTACTATAAGGACACATGCACACGAATGTTCATGGCAGCACAGTTTACAATAGCAAAGACCTGGAACCAACCCACATGCCCATTGATGATAGACTGCACAGGGAAAATGTGGCACATAAACACCATGGAATATTATGCAGCCATCAAAAACGATGAATTTGTGTCCTTTGTAGGGACATGGATGAACCTGGAAACCATCATTCTCAGCAAACTGACACAAGAACACAAAATCAAACACCGCATATTCTCACTCATAGGCAGGTGTTGAACAATAAGAACACATGGACATAGGGAGGGGAGCAATACACACTGGGGTCTGTTGGGGGGAAGTAGGGGAGGGACAGCGGGAGGTGGGGAGTTGGGGAGAGATAGCATGGGGAGAAATGCCAGATATAGGTGAATGGGGAGGAAAGCAGCAAATCACACTGCCACGTGTGTACCTATGCAACAATCTTTCATGTTCTTCACATGTACCCCAAAACATAAAATACAATAAAAATTAAAAAAAAAATCCCCAAGGCCACACCACTTGCTACAGCCAAGGCCAACCCAAATTCAGCATCTTCTGGTACAAGAATTGTGCTCAAAGATCATACTGAGAATTAAAGTCTTTGAGACTGGTGAATCTGGTACCCCTGGTAGAAGTCTAGAAATCAGAAAGAGAAACTGTTTTGGTGGATTAGGGAGGTAAATCTGAGTTTAATGAGCATGCAGATGATCATAGTGTAAGCATCCAGGAAACGGTCAGAGAGTCTCTAAACTGTTCTAAACTGACAGGTCTCAATCAATTTAGAAGTTTAGTTTGCCAAGGTTAAGGACGCACACCAGGGAGACAGGTCTATGCCTTTCTCTAAAGATGATTTTGAGGGTTTTATTCTTTAAAGGAGAAAAGCAGGCTGAGGGGAAAAGGGAGTGTGTGTGGTCACATTACTGAATCCACATGTTGCAAGAGAAAAGGAGCAGGTAGAGGAATAGTGAATTAAGTATTTATCTTGCACTCAGTAAACTGGCACTTTATATCAGATAAGGTGAACATTGAGTAGCTATCTGTGGAGATATTTAACCTTTTATCTGCAGCTATCTGCTTAGGAACAAAAGGAAAGGCAGCTTCTTGCATGAGTCAAATTCAGATTTATTTCTTTTTCTTTTAGCATAATGAAATTAGGGCCCCACGTCTTTTGTTTGTTTGTTATTGAGTCAGAGTCTTGCTCTGTTGCCCAGGCTGAAGTGCAATGGTACAATCACAGCTCACTGCAGCCTCAACCTCTCAGGATCAAGCGATCCTCCTGCCTCAGCCTCCTAAGTAGCTGGACCACAGGCACATGCCACCACTCCCATTTAATTTTTTTTAATAGACATAGGGGTCTTGCTGTGTTGCCCAGGCTAGTCTTGAACTCCTGGGCTCAAGCAGTCCTCCCACCTCAGCCTCCCAAAGTACTGGAATTTACAGGTTTGAGCCACCACAGTTGGCCTCAAGTTTTTATTTTCCTTTCACACCTGCACAGTTCACTGCTCACCACCCCACCCTCAGCATTCATTGGACTCAACCTCCATCAGTGGCCCCTCACTTGTGCCCTGTAGGGTTTTCTGCTTGCCAGAGGGTTTATTAAAGTATTTCTTCCAACCCCATGAAGTATCCTCCACCACTAATAGAACTGGGGTTAATTCTTTGTGTCTTAGGAAGAGCGGGGCTGGAGACACGTTTTAGACCACGCATGCAGAGGTGGTGTGGTGCCGTGATCAAGAGCACAGGTCTAGATTTCCTGGTCTCAGGTCCCACTGCCATTTTGCATTAACTATAAGTGTTGGCAGCTGCCTGATTTTATTTTTGTGCCTCGTTTTCTTCTTTGTAAAATTACCATGTTGACTATGGTGAAGACTGAAGGAATTGATAAGTAAGATGGCTGGAACCATGCTGGGGACATGGTGACATTAGCTGTTACTATCACTGATAGAGGTCAGTGATGAGAAGCAGATGGGCTCTCAAAGGAAAGTTTTTTGCTTTGTTTTGTTTTGTTTAAAAGGCTGGGGACAGAGATTTGCTGGAAACATATCGTACCAGGAAAACACACACACACACACACACACACACACACACACACACATGTCCATACCCTTTGATCTGTACTGGCTTATTTCACTTGAAATTTATGATTACAAATCTGATTGGGGTTTGACACTCCCAGATATCTTATTATTTTTCTCTAACATATTTGTTTTTCCAGGGTCAGACAGTCGTCCTCAACCCATGTGGCTCAGTAGAATCACCTAGAGAGTTTTTAAAACTACAGATGCCCAGAACCCACCCAAGACCAATTAAATCACTATAGGAATACAGGGGAAAGGAGGCACCTGTTGGAATATTTTGCAAGTTCTGCATTCGGGTGATTCTAACATACAGCGAAGACAGAGCAACATTCCTTTAAGAGGATTCTTTTGTACCTTCTCTTTCCTCTAATTCCCCTATCCTCCCTTCTCCTTTCAACCCCCAGCTAATGAATATGTCTCATGCTTCACTGAGGAAATTGAACCTAACTGAAGGCAACTTCCCTACCCGCCCATGGTCCAAGCCACCGACGTACCTCTGTCTGGAGTCATAGCCTCTCCTTTCTCCTTTACAGAGGAGGTGTGTTTCCCTACCCAAGTCCCACTTCCTCACATGTCATTGGAAAGCTTGTCCTTCTCTTCCTCTCCTTCCTTCACTGGTCCCTCTTTCTGCTCAGACTTTGCCTCTTCTCCTCCACAGAATCAGCACCAAAGGTGCTCTAGTTTCTCTTAGCTTAGAGAACAGTAGCAAAAGCAAGCCCTTTCCCTTGTCTATACAAGCACTATTCACAATGGCCAGGAGGTAGAAGCGGCCCCAGCACCCATCAGCAGATGAAGAGATGAATCAAGTGTCTCCATCTGTACAATGGGGTATCATTCAGCCTGAAAAAGGAAGGACGCTGACCCGTGATCCAACATGGACAGACCTTGAGGACATGAGGGCTGAGTGAAATAAGCCAGTCACAAAAGGACAAAAATTGTATGTTTTCACTTATGTGGTGTAGCTAGAGTAAGCAAATTCGTGGAGAGAGAAAATAAAACAGAGGTTACCAGGTGCTGCGGTGAGGAGGGAGGAGTGAAGAGCTGTTGTTCATTGGGTACAGAGTTTCAGCTGGGGAAGGTGAAAAAGTTCTGGAGATTGAGGGTGGTAATGGTAGCACAATGGACATACTTGATGCCACTGGACTGTACATTAGAAATGGTTAATATGGTACATTTTATGTTACATATGTTTTATCACAATTAAAAACAATAATAATGGCTATAAACACCTTCCTCCCACACGTCTCTCAGCCCACAACCAATCTGGTTTCCACTTCCCCCACGCCACCAAGCCTGCTTCTGACGAGGTCACCTTGACATGTGTGTATATAAATCCAGTAAATACCTTCTTTCTTTCCTTCATTTAACACAGCTGAAGCATTCAGCTGTCCTCCTGAGATGCTGTGTCCCCTTGGTTTCCATGACATCATACTGTCTCATTTTTAACTCCTAACTGTTCTCTGTCACTGGCCCCAAGCTTTAGGTTTTAGGTTTAAGGGGTTCCTCCATTCTCTCCTAGACCTTTTCTCTCTCCTCTCTGTGTACACGCTCTTTCTTTTACCTAGGGTAATTCATCTCGTCTCACAGTTTTAAAGACAATCTCCACGTGGATGACTCAAAATTACATCTCGAGCCCCAAATTTTTCTCTGAACTCCAGGCTCGTAAATTCTACTGCCTACTTGACCTCAACACTTAAATGTTCCACAGTCATCTCACATTCAATGTGTTCAAAATGGAACTCCTGACTTTACATTCCCCACCCCTCTCGCCACCACCCACTGTGCATCCAGCACATTTCTCCCCATCTTAGCAAAGGATGAATTGTTGGAATCTGAGAAGCATCCCTAATTTCCTTATCCCCCATATATAATGCATGAGTAAATCATGAAAGTCCTACCTTGAAAATATGTCTTGGATCCATCCACTTTTCTGCACACCCACTCTCTCTTTAGTTTACGTCACCAACTTTCCTTAGCTAGACTGTTACAGGAGCCTTCTTACTGGTCCGGGATATTGAATGATTCCCCTTCTTCAATGCTATCTCAGGTCTCTCTCCTTCTTGCTCTAACCCCATGTCCATGTGCATGGCTGGCCCCTTCTCATCCTTCAGACCTCTGCATAAATATTACTTCCTCAGAGAAACCTACCTCGATTACCCTAAGTAAATAGGTACCACCTCCTGTTTTTATCTGTTCCTTATGCCTAATTGTCGTCTTTTTAGCTTTATCACTATGAGCAATTCTTTCTGTGTGTTTAACTCATTGCCTATCTCTTCCAATACATTCTTAACACCGTGAGTATAGGACTTCTGTCCGTCTGGTTCACCACTGTATTTGTGGGAACTCTGAGAGAGTTTTCACCTGGGACAATGGACACTCAATAAATACTCGCTTGACAGAATGGGGAACGCTGTCATAATGGAACACGGTGCTTTGGATTTAAAGCTTGGGTTCAAATTAAGATAGACTTTTCTGGTCATGTTCTAGAAATTTATAACTCTGAATGTTCCCTCATTTTTATTTGTGAACAAAAGTTTCCTTAAGATAGCTGATCTCAAACACTATTAACCAGTGGATTATATGGCTCTTTAAAGCAAGTTTGTGAAGACAATAATTAAATATATATTTTGCACTTAAACTAACATTTTAATAAAGCTTAGTATTTATTTGGTATCTCTGTCATAAATTCCTGATATCAATTTATCCTTATTCTAAGATTGGTCAAAATCCTTTTAGGACTTGAGGCTTCAGATCAACCTGACTTCAAAAATACTTGCAGCTATATCTTAGGGTTATAAACTTTTAGAAACTCTTCCTTGTGATGGTCACCTATCAAATAGTAGTGATGAAGAAACTGAAGGCAGGTGCAGTGGTTCACATCTGTAATCCAGTGCTTTGGGAAACCGAGTTGAGAGGATTACCTGAGACCAGCCTGGGCAACACAGTGAGACCCCATCTCTACAAAAAAAATAAAAATTAGCCAGGCAGAATGGCATACACCTGTAGTCCCAGCTACCCCAGAGGCTGAAGTGACAAGATGTCTTGAACCCAGGAGTTCAAGGCTGCAGTGAGGTAGAATCACACCACTGCATTTCAGCCTCGGTGACAAAGCAAGACCCTGTCTCTTAAAAATAAGAGAAACTAGCTAGACTATATTTCTTACCTCTCAGCTTATCTTTTCTCTCTTTGAAGAAATAGCCGTAATGAATGGGAAAAATTCTACTTAGAGATATACACAGTTTTTACCTTGAGTGTTTTTCTATTTTTAAAATTAATTGTGTGTGTGTGTGTGTGTGTGTGTGTGACAGGGTCACTTTGTCACCCAGGCTGGAGTGCAGTTGCATGATCTTGGCTGACTGAAGCCTTGACTCCTGGGCTTCAGTGATCTTTCATCCTCAGCCTCCTGAGTAGCTGGGACTACAGACATGCACCAGCATGCCGGGGTATTTGGTTTTTAAATTTTGTATAGAGAAAGTTGTAGTTTGGGGTATCAGGGGCATTTGGCCACCAGAGTCAGGCTGATTCTGACCAATTGGGATAGTCTAAGGGTGTGTGTTGGGGGGTGCCTGTTGTGAAAATGGTGTGCTTTGGTATTTATATTTATTTAAAATGTGCCTATATTTATCTCCTTTATTCTCCATATAGCCATTTACTGGGAAGTAGAGTAAATATCAGTTCTCTATGTTGCCCAGGCTAGTCTTGAACTCCTGGCCTCAAGCAATCCTCCTGCCTCGGAGTGAGCCACTGTGTTTGTCCAACATTGTTTTAAAAAACCCAAACCTATGATAAGGATCTATTTCATTAGTAGAGAGTATATTTCATATTATTTGTTCCTTATTCCACTGAAGCATTTTCAACAAGAAATATTGCATACTGATTTGCATGCAATAATACTTTACACCTAGGCTTCCAGAAGTTTCTTTGCCTCCCCAAGTTTCCAGACGTGCCTTGAGGCTTCCTCTAGAGTCACTATCTCCAGAGCCGCTTTTACAAAACAACTTTTGCAAATGCATAAGCAGACGTTTTTGAAGATTTTTCTTTTTTTGCCAATGTTTATGCCCAGTTTCTCAGCAGATGTTTAGTCTTGTTTCATCCAGGATACTGATGCTGAGCTCCCTCTGAGCCTCTAAAAAAATCCCATGGTAAGTTTTTAGGAACCACCAACTAAGCCTCTTGGTGAACAAGCAAGGACTATGTGTAAAGGCTCGTTCTAGGGCTGAGCAGAGAAGTTGGAGAGATCTCCTGCTCAAAAGAAATAAAAGGCAGAAAACCACCCCATTGGCTCCAACTGGATTTGCTGCTGTAGTTTTACTGTCATCATTTCTAGCAATTTATTCCTCTCCTTGTCTGTGGGAGGATTAGAGTCTGCAAAAGGAATCTTGACAAAACACCAAAAAAGTGTAGCTGAATGAAAATGCTGAAATATCACTGCAGAGGCAGGCAGATGTCTGTCTTGTGAGCCAGGGAGATAGATATGCCTGAGAGAGGAGAAAAGAGCATTTGCACAAAGCTGGAGCCAGAAGTCAAAGTTGTAGCTTGGGATGTCAGGGGGATTTGGCCACCGAAGAGTGGGGTTGATTCTGACTAATGAGGATAGTCTAGGAGTGTGCCTGTGTGGCACCTGCTGTGACAAACACATGCTTTAATAGATCTTTATTTATCTCCTTGAGTTTTCATACAGCTATTTACTGGGGAGTAAAGAGCTACTGTCTTGAACTCTTTGAAAGTAATACACATACCTTTCAGCTTGAATTAGAGGACCAGGTGACACCTCTGCCATCTGGTAATAGACCCCAAAACTACTGAGACAGGCACTGCACTCCACCTCTTCAGTTATAAAAAGATAACACCAAAAATCATAAGACAGCAACTTTTTCAAAGTAGGCCGGAAACAGGTATTTTAGAAAGACAAGGGCCGGGCGCAGTGGCTCACGCCTATAATCCCAGCACTTTGGGAGGCCGAGGCGGGTGGATCACGAGGTCAAGAGATTGAGACCATCCTGGTCAACATGGTGAAACCCCGTCTCTACTAAAAATACAAAAAATAATTAGCTGGGCATGGTGGCGCAGCCTATAGTCCCAGCTACTCGGGAGGCTGAGGTAGGAGAATTGCTTAAACCCAGGAGGTGAATGTTGCGGTGAGCCGAGATCGCGCCATTGCACTCCAGCTTGGGCAATAAGAGTGAAACTCCGTCTCAAAAGAAAAAAAAGAAGACAAGTTGCTTTGTTTTTCCTTTCAGTGGTTAATATCATCCATAATTATGAAAGAAATTATCAATCTACCTCTCCCAGAAGAGAGGGAGATTGATAATTTCTTTTTCTTTTCTTTTTTTTTTTTTTTTTTTTTTGAGATGAAGTTTTGCTCTTTCCCCCAGGCTGGAGTACAGTGGCATGATCTTGGCTCACTGCAACCTCCACTCCTTGGGTTCAAGCAATTCTCCTGCCTCAGCCTCCCAAGTAGCTGGGATTACAGGCGCCCACCATCATGCTCAGCTAGTTTTTTTATACTTTTAGTAGAGATGGGGTTTTGCCATGTTGGCCAGACTCGTCTCGAACTCCTGACCTCAGGTGATCCACCCACCTTGGCCACCCAAAGTGCTACGAATACAGGTATAAGCCACTGTGCCTGGCCTATTTTTCTATAATTTCTGGATATTTTATAATGTCACTTCTATAATCTGACACTTGAAAATAAATAAAACTATCCTATTTTAAACATCACACAGTTAGAGATAATCTGGCTCTATTTTTTAGAAAAGTGACTCCTACACATTTGAAACCCTGGTATGACAGGGGTAGAAGATCCTTTCATGTCTAACAAATGAAAGGCCAGCAGGGTTTTGTGGTTACAAGTTTGGTTTTTGTTTTTGTTTATCTGTCTTTTATCTTGTTTGAGAAAGGAATTAAAACAGGCTTTCAAAGGGAAAAGAGGATTTAAAAGGTGGAGTAAGTGAACCATGTGGAGGAGATAGAATTAAGCTGAACTCTGTGGTTCAGGCATCTACTCACCTGCATACTTGATCTGGCTATTCCAACAGCCAGTCACAGAAATGGAATCTTCTCAGGTACAATTCATTATACCCATGTACACTGGGTTGTAGGGGAGATGTACACTTATTGGTATGAAGATCAGGCATTCTCTCAGTAGTCCTCTTAAAGAAGATATTGTGAGGTGTGGTGTGGTGGCTCATGCCTGTAATCCCAGCACTTTGGGAGGCCAAGGTGGGCAGATCACCTGAGGTCCAGAGTTCGAGACCAGCCTGGCCAACATGGTGAAACCCTGTCTCTACTAAAAATACAAAAATTAGCCAGGGGTGGTGGCAGGTGCCTATAATCCCAGATACTTGGGAGGCTGAGGCAGAAGAATGGCTTGAACTCAGGAGACAGAGGTTGCAATGAGCCAAGATCGTGCCACTGCACTCCAGCCTGGACAACAGAGCAAGACTCCGTTTCAAAAAAAAAAAAAAAAAGATACTGTGTTTAAACAAGGTTATTACAAATGATAAGTTTTAAGGGTTGTTTTGTGTAAGATATTTTGTGGCTGGGTGTGGTGGCTCGCACCTGTAATCCTAGCACTTTGGGAGGGCAAGGAGGGCTCAAGGGTTTGAGACTAGCCTGGGTAACGTGGCAGAAACCCATTTCTACAAAAAAATTAATTTAAAAAAATTGGCCAGGTATGGTGATGCACACCTGTAGTCCTAGTTACTGGGGAGGCCAAGGTGAGAGGATGACTTGAGCCCAGGAGGTTGAGGCTTCAGTGAGCTGAGATCATGCCACTGCACTCCAGTCTGGGCAACAGAGCGACACCCTATCTAAAAAACAAACAAACAAACAACAACAAAAAACACCTGTCTTCAATAGACTGAGGAGGGCATCACTCCAAAGTGAAGGTCTATAAAAACACACATGGTGACGGCATAACCCTGCCATGGGGTCCCTCTGCTCTCTGCTGATTTGGCATGACCCAAATATGGTTTCAAATATCAGGATGAGTAAATTGCCTACATTCCTTTTTCAAAGTTCTCTCTGGTATCATTTCTTTCAACTAAACTGCTGGTAAATACTGCATGGGAGGGAGCTGGAGATTACACTCCTGGGCAGTGCAAATCCTCTGTTTTGTAATAGACAATGAATCTGAAAGAAGGTCTCGTCTGCTTGTGGAAACTAAGAAGCCTGGCAAGAGTCCTTGCCTAGTTTGAAAGCAGACGAGTCAAAGATGTGCTCACAGACCGTCCCCACTAACACACTACTATTTTATTCCTGCTCCCCACATGTACAGGTAGGCACCAGAGCATCACACCTGTACTCTATGTAGCAGAGAAAAAAAATCATTTTAGCCTGCACAGTTTTGTAGAGCACACGCAGCCACATGCCCTGGTATCACACGCTGAATGATACCAGGAGGTCTGACCTGTCTCTCTAACTCCCGGTAACTGCCCTGTTGGTTCATCTCAGGGGCTTTTCTACTTAGAACCCAATGATAGTTCTGTGTTATACAGCTGAGTTTTAAAAACAAACCAGAATGGAGTACTTAAGCATTTTGCTTCTAGGGTTGCTTAAGAAACATTCTGCATGGTGGCTCTGATCTTCACTAGCTTTTTAATTATTTTGTATCCATACATGTACAATATTTGTACATATTTCTGGGGTACATGTGATATCTTGGTGCATGCATATATGATATAATAATCAGATCTGGGTATTTAGGATATCCATCACCTTAATAGCTTCTTGACTTCAACAGGCATTCCAGGTGAGATCCTGCCTACCTGAACCAAGTGGAAAGTGAATCCCATCTTCCAAAAGCGCAACCCTTTACCACCCAAAAATACAGACATATTCCTTTCCTGGACATGTTACCCAAATAATAGGCCAGCTTCTGGCTTGATTAACCATAGGTTTGGGTTCACCAAGTGAACGTTCTTCACCATTCATAAGAAGAATGATGGATGAGTCTTGGCTATTCCGTAAAGACCTCTGTAATATGTCTTCTTTCCCTGTGAGGAGAACCACTGAATAATGTAGTAGATCACACATAAATATGATGGGAGTTTCCTTGATCTTTGGTTCATGGATAGGAATCAGTTAAAGGTTAAGCTATAATCACTCCATATAGATCCTCAGTTTGGATTGAAATATAGAAATTGCAGTCTTATTACCATAAGAGTTGGTAAAAATGTTGTCTTGTTACTGAAACTACTGCTGGATGACTTGTATGCCTTTCTGGCCATATAAGGATGAGAAGGATAATTATTCTTTTTATACTGAGTTAATATTATCTATTTTATTATATTATTCAATTAGAAATAACCTCATTTTAAAAACTGGTTTGTCTGGGTAATTATTGCCAGAAGGAATGACATAGTTTGAGGGTTGGTACTATGAGAGTGGGTCAAATCTGACTTGCTATCTCTTTTTGTAAATAAAGTTTTATTGGAATACAGTTTCACTTCACTCATGTATGTACTGTCTACTATTCTAGAATGGCAGAATTGAGTAGTGACAAGAGAGACTCTATCACCTACAAAGCCTAAAATATTTACTCACTGGGTCTTTACAAAAAAAAAAAAAAAAGTTTGTCAACTCTTGATATAGAACACCTTCTAAAAATCTGAAGTTATTATTTTTGGTAGGTAATCTCTAGTTTTTATTCACTTACACAAAATCTCCCTAATATGCCTGAATCAGACCACCTTGTCTGATCCCATTGCCATATCTATCAACCAGTCTCTTCCCACAAGATTTACTTGTAATTACATACTCATTGGTTTATGAGTTGTGTTTTCAAGGCAAAGAACTTTACAATAAACTTCAAAATCCTAGAGAGTTACTTCTGCATTTGGGGGGTTTTGGGTACTTTATAACCTCCTTCATTTGTTTTTGGCTACTCGATAGTATTTACCAAACTAAGCACTTGCATCCATTGTAAAAGAAAAAATATGAACTAATTACAAATAAACCTTATTATTAGAAATGTGCAGGATCAATATAAAGAAGACAGCTAATATTTTCTAAGGTGCATAATAAAAGATTAAATTAAATGAGGGATATATACCGTGTGTCCCTGAAATGGGAAAATTTTAATTATCCCCAAATTCATCAGCAAAAGTAATTCCAAAAGAAAATCCAAATTTGCTTTTTGACAAAATAATAGTAAAATACATCGGGAGAAATAAATCCATGAGACTAAAATGTGCATACACACATATTTAAAAATACAGATGGGCCAGGAGTGGTGGCTCATGCCTGTAATCCCAGCACTTTGGGAGGCTGAGGCAGGCGGATCACCTGAGGTCGGGAGTTCGAGACCAGCCTGACTAACACGGAAAAACCCCATCTCTACTAAAAATACAAAATTAGCCCAGCATGGTGGCACATGCCTGTAATCCCAGCTATTTGGGAGTCTGAGGCAGGAGAATCACTTGAACCCAGAAGGCGGAGGTTACAGTGAGCTGAGATTTCGCCAATGCTCTCCAGCCTGGGCAACAAGAGCAAAACTATCTCAAAAAAAATACAGATATGTTTTAGGTTTTGGGGTAAAAATATTTGAAAAAAAAAAAGAAGAAAGAATAAAAATATTATAGAGTAGGCTGGGCACAGTGGCTCACGCCTGTAATCCCAATACTTTGGGAGGCCGAGGCGGGTAGATCCCTTGAGTCCAGGAGTTCAAGACTAGCCTGGATGTCATGGTGAAACCCCCTCTCTATACAACAACAACAAAAAAAAATCAGCCAGGCATGGTGGCACACATCTGTAGTCCCTGTATTCCCAGCTACTTGGGAAGCTGAGATGGGAGGACTGCTTGAACCCAGGAGGCAGAGGCTGCAGTGAGCCAAGAGCTTGCCACCACACTCCAGCCTGGGTGACATGGCAAGACCCTGTCTCAAAAAGAAAATTATAGACTAGTGGAATATATTAGGACACAGCACATTATTTGAAATATACTGTTAGGTTAAGAAAGCAGAAGATTAAATATTATGCTGAGTAAAAAACATACAGATGGACAGTTGCACTGCTAGATATTTAGACATTTAAAGGTGATATAAAATTGTAATGATTAAAACAGTGGTTCCAAAAAAGACAGAATAGGCAGCATGAGATTGTACGTGTACTGAACTTTCTTATTTGCTGGGCTTCTGGGAGCAGCTGAGTATCTCTGTCTCCTCTCTAAAAACAACTCTGGGTGCTGCTGGTTTTAATGTCTAAAAACTCTAGAGTTAACATGTATAATCGTTGAGAAACTAGAAAGTAAAACTGAACAAAAAAGAAGTGTATGTATATTTTTTTCCACACACAAAAAAAGAAAGAATGCTGAACAAACTGAGATGTGCTTTTTCAATAACAAAATACTGTCATGGTTTTTCCAAGTCAGTAACTCACACTTCCATGATGACTTTCGATGTCCACAGAGACACAGACATTGGGTGGAAATAGTCACTTAATAAGAAAGAACTGGCTGATACTTATGGGCACATTTTGGCAACCCAGGGGATAGCAGCACAGGCATTCAGAAGTACCCCCACGTGATGTCCAAAACCCAAGGAGATGCTTTTGGGCAACAGACTCCGATGACAGAGCCTGCTTGACACAGACATCACCAGATCCAGCTTGGTTCTCCTTTTATAGTCAACTGCTGCTTATTTTGAGATAGTTTTCCAGTCAAAATCTTGATTCCCATAGTTGCTACTCTCATGTGAAAATAGTCTTAAAACTATGGAATAGTTTCTGGATATAAGTTCATAGTTCACTCAACATATCTATCTTTGGGCAACCCTCTCCTGTAATCTAAGCAGCCTAGATGCTCTGCCGACAAACTGTGCTGTCTTCCTCAATGGCTCATTATTTGGTATAGGATTAAGATGAATTGGCATAAAATTGAGGAAAGGCCGCATTAGAACCCATATGTATTATTTCATGACAAATTCTTATCTCATGATATAAAACAAAACAAATTCCATATATACTAAGAAGCCAAAAGTGAAACCAGGCAAGTATAAGAAAAACAATATGTGTCTCACCTGGGAACGGGAACAATCTGTTTCAGCCTATCCCTACACTAGGTCCAAAGTCCCTGCTCAAAAATTGCTTTGTGGATTATAAATAAATAAATTACCAGAGAGACAAACCATAGAGGAAAATATTGATAACGTTGACTACTTTTGAATGTAAGAGATTTGTGAGTCAAAAAATTAAATAAGACAAATGATTTTGGGGGAAAATGTTATGATGCATGAGAGATGGGAAATCAATGTCCTTTATGTATAGGACTCTCTAAGACAAATTAAAGATAATGACCCTAATAGGGGAAAAACGGGTAAAGAAATTATCAAACATATTCAACATATATTCAAACGTATATGAAACCTAGTTCCCTTATCAAACATAAGGGAAATGAAAAAATGATTAATGTCACTAGTTATTGATCAAACACAAAGTATATTTGTGCATACATTTCTAGTTGCCAGTGACCTCCCCCAAAATGAAAAAAAATACCTGGTGCTGCTCAGGGTGAAGGGAGATGGGCATGGTACTGTCACTCAGAATTCTAATTCAGCACATTTCTGACACCTTGAAATTAGAACCCCTCTACATTCTGATTCTAGAAATTTTCCTTAGGAAAAACAATTAAGGACATACAAGCTCTGCCTGTTCTGAGGCTTATTTATAACACTGTTGAAATGGAAACAACCTGACAATAAGGATTGGTTAAAAAAAAAAAGCCACATACATACACAGAAGTTACGATGTATTGATGCAGCTGAATGCCAAGCTACCACTGACAATCTTCTTGGAAGTGTGCATTATTGACTTGGAAAAACAGTGACAGTATTTCATTATTGAAAAAGCATCTCTCAGTTTGTTCAGCATTCTTTCTTTTTGTGTGTGGAAAAGAAAAATACACATATACTTTTTTGTTCAGTTTTACTTTCTAGTTTTTCAACAATTATACATGTTAACTATAGTGTTTTTAGACATAAAAACCAGCAACAACCAGAGTTGTTTTTAGAGGGGAGACAGAGATACTCAGCTGCTCCCAGAAGCCCAGCAAATGAGCAGAGAAACGGAGGGCCTCCTTCAGATGTCCCTTGCTTGATCACAGTTGAAGGAATGTCTCAGAACACCGTATTACAAAGTTCTAGCAGCAGCCGTGACATGTCTGTTATCAAAGTTAGTCATTTATTTAAGATTTTTTGTTTGTGGAAGGCTTTTCATAGTCATGAGAAAAAGAAGACACTGTAAATTTTTCACAAGCAAAGCAAGCATGTTTCAGAGCGAGGCAGCCGACCTCTGTAATGATGGCCGACATTTCTCCAGCTAACAAGCTAACTTTCTTCACAATGGAATTGCACCCAAATGGTGAACTAATTCATTGCTCTTTCTTCCCCATTGGCGATATCCGCTGATGTCTGCTATGTTACTGCAGTATTCGTAGGGACAGGATTCCCGGTAGACCAATAAAGTTTTTTCAGTTGTTTTTGAAACTGATTTGAGTAGAACGCAACCATGACAAGTCAACTATGCAATATTGATCAACAAAGAAACAGCTCAAATAATGTTAGTGAGGGTTAAGATGCTGGCTCTGTGGTTAGTCTCTCTGGGTCATCACCTGGTACCATTACCAACAGCTGTGTGACCTAGGCAGGTCACTGCTGCGTGTGTGTGTGTGTGTATGTGTGTGTATGTGCCTTTCCCCCAAATTCCTTTTCTGGGACATTTTCCTATGATGCCATGCCCTCCTTACAGTGAGCATTTTAGTTTAAGCACACACAATTCTCAGAGCAGGTTAGCTACAGATTGGGGGTTTTGCCACAGTCTTGTAATTAGTATTGACAAAGAAACAACTCAGATATGACTAGTGAGTGTTAGGATGGCAGCTCTTTGGTTGGTCTGTCTGGTTCATCATTACCCACAGCCAGCACCCACAGCTGTGTGACCTGGACAGGGCACTTGCCCTGTGCCTTAGTTTTCTCATCTATAAAATGGGGGTACTACTAGTTTCGACCTCTTAGAGTTGCTGTATTTGATTAAATGAAGCAATATATGTAAAGAACCTAGTCAGCCCCTAAAGTTTATTGAGTCTTTCACATTTGTAACACTGACACTCATCAGTGGCTCCATGCACGGATTCAGAAACAATGCCTTAGACGGGAGGAATAAGCTTCAGTGATCCACTGCACAGAATGATGACTGTAATTAATAGCCATGCATCATATTTTTCAAAATTGCTTAAAGATTAGATTTTAAATATTCAGTATTGATGAGTATATGAGGTGATGGATAAGGTTAATTAGCTTGATTTAATCATTCCACAATGTACACATGTATCAAAACATAACTTTGTGCCAAATATATACAATTTATTATTTGTCAAATACAAATAAAATGTGTAAAATGAAATGCCTCATGAAATCCAAGCATAGGAAATATGAGAAATTAGGGGACATGAGAAGAAAGTCAGTAAGAAGTCAGATGATAGAAGATAATGATGTAGAAGAGAAATTTTCATAGGGTGGAGAGAAAATTGAAGCAGGAGAAGTTTGGAGCGACACATGTTGTCACTTGACCAGCGCCAGCCGATAGATCTGAACTGGGATGTAAGTGGTGCAAGAATTAGGGAAGAAATAGGCAATGGGATCTTCTCTAGAGGACAGCAGGCAGATCAAGCCACGTGTTCCATTCCGTACTCCCACCGAGGTGTGGAGGATAAGTGTCTGATGAGGCAGCAAAGTACAACAGTGGGTATGAGAAAGAACATCTGTGAGCTCTGAGACCACAGTGCCTAGTGCCCAGGGAGCAGAGATCCTTCTTTCTTTCCCTTCCTTCTCTCTCTCAGAATGTCCAACCAAAAGGGGAGAAAGCAAAGTAGACTCTGTGTGTGTGTGCGTGTGTGTGCGTGCGTGTGTGTGTGTGTGTAAATGCTTTTCCCCCAAATTCTTCATTATCAGCCATCTTTAGTTCTTCTATTTGGTCCTTTGCTCATTAGCCACAAAGACCATAAGTTATGGAGACCTCAGAGCTGACTGAGCTGCCATTACTTCCCACTTGCATTTCTACAGTAGCTTGTCAACACATTTCCCTTCTTCACTCTAGTTCCTCCCACTGGTTAATTCTTAGAAAACAAGG
The DNA here is from genome assembly GCA_963573385.1 of Cacajao melanocephalus. Taxonomy (NCBI): domain Eukaryota; kingdom Metazoa; phylum Chordata; class Mammalia; order Primates; family Pitheciidae; genus Cacajao; species Cacajao melanocephalus. The sequence goes on along the minus strand of CAUYLG010050231.1, from coordinate 43,084 downwards.
CTTTTGCCATGCCATCAACAGCCTTTCAGGATAAAGTCTTAGTCAATAATAGAAAAAAAAGACATAAAGTCAAAGCAAATTGTGTGTGTGTGTGTGTGCGCGCATGCGCACGCACGCATGTGCACGTGCAGGTGTATATGTGTGTAAATGCCTTTCCCCCGGATTCCTTTTTTGGAACATTTTCCTATGATCCCATATCCTCCCCTCCAGTGAGCATTTCAGTCTAAACATACACAATTCTCAGAGCAAGTTAGCTACAGACAGGGATTTTGCTATAGTTCTGAATTGAAACCAATCTAAGGCCCAAGGCCTCCCAAAGTGGGAACCCATGGCCTTCCCCATTCTATCAGGGCTTTGTTTTTCCATTTCATTTCAGCCCCTGCAGGCTTCCTCAAGACATATATCCCACCTCTCAGCACATAGTGATCTCCAGGGTCTTCCCTGAGTATTAGCAAAGGAAGCTCCACGTCCTTTCCACTGGGCATATGGTTACCTGGAAACAGGTGTGTTGGTGCAGGACACCGTATCCACTTTCCTCCCTTTTTACTCCCAGAGAACTTCTCAGGGATCTGGCAGACTGTGTGAATGTGAACAGTGACTTCGGGTTGTGTTGCCTTTGCTGCTGAGCTGTGCGTGTTAGCCATGAAGTCTACCCAAATGCCTCAGACAAATGCTGTATCCAACAATCAGTAGGAATGAGTTCTCTGGTTAAAAGAAACGTAATCAAATCTTCATTGCCAGTCCTCTTTACTTCTTCTACCTGGTCCTTTGCTCATTAGCCACAAAGAACATAAGTTACAGAGACCTCAGAGCTGATTCAGCTGCCATTACTTCCCACTTGCATTTCTACAGTAGCTTGTCAACACATTTCCTTTCTTCACTCTAGTTCTTCCCACTGGTTAATTCATAGAAAACAAGGCTTTTGCCAGGCCATCAACAGCCTTTCAGGATAAAGTCAAAGTCAATTTGGCATTAAAGTGCCATAATCTAACCTCATTCTACCATCTCTCATCTGCACTCCTACCAACCTCTCTGACTCAGGCTCCGTCTCTCTCTCACTTTTTTTCCTTGGTCTTCCTTTCTATGAAAGAAGTCACCTCCCTTGGCCTCTCTCCCCACAGTCTAAAATCAAGTCTCCTTTATAGCTGCATTCAAAATTTACTTTCTTTATGAAGCTTCCCTTTCATTATTCTTACTCTATTAAAATCCTCAAAATATTTTATGTACTCTGCAATTACAGACAAGTATTTATTCTATCTTTTATCATTATTTTTTGAGACGGAGTTTTACTCTTATTGCCCAGGCTGGAGTGCAATGGTGTGATCTCAGCTCACTGCAACCTCCGCCTCCCGGGTTCAAGTGATTCTCCTGCCTCAGCTTCCTGAGTAGCTGGGATTATAGGCATCTGCCACCACACCTGGCTAATTTTTTTTGTATTTTTAGTAGAGACAGGGTTTCACCATGTTGACCAGGCTGATCTTGAACTTCTGACCTCAAGTGATCTGCCTGCCTTGGCTTCCCAAAGTGCTGGAATTACAGGTATGAGCCACTGTGCCCAGCCCATTCTGTCATTTTAAAATATTTATGGAGCACCTACTATGAGCAAGTTGCACTGGGTCAGATCCACTTTCACATCTCCCCACATGCCCAGAATAATGGCCATCCTTATCTATTCGATGGATGCATGTTGAGTGGAAGCTATGTTAGACTCTTTAGGAAACACAAAAATGAATTTTTCATCACCTGCCATCATCAAGAAATTAGCTAGGAAACACAAGGCATGTATATATGTAGTTATAACACAGTATAGAAAGTGGTAAACACCTCCAAGAAATGACACAGCAAAGAAGAGATTCACAGTAAGGAGAGATTACCTGCAGCTGAGGGAATTGGAGAAAGCTGCAATGGATAAGGTGCCATTTTAGAGGGCCTTGAAGGATGGATAAAAATTGAGCAAGTGGTAATGTGGGAAAAGACATTCCAGGGAGACAGAAACAAGATTCAAGGAAGTGATGACAGCATGTAAAAGGAACTCAGTGGAAAGATCAATAAGGGGTTGTGTGCTAAGACTATTCTAAGAAGGCTATGGTGCAGAAAAGCAGGTATAAGAAGGCAGAGGACCTCTGGCATGTTCATCCATGTCCAGATGGCCAGGAGTCATCACCTGGAATCAGTGCTATATGCATGGTGGTCCCCAGAAAAAGAGCACTCACTGCCCAACTCCTAGTCTGTGTCTCACCACCTTCCCCAGCAGTGTGGCTGGTTTCTGCCAGGCTGCATGTTCCAATAGGATCATGGCCTTTAGGGGAAGGAAAAGAAAGACTGCAATGTGATACTACAAGACTGCTGTCAACAGAGAGATGCAAGGACAAAGAATAGCTACATTGCTCTGGGCTGAGTCAGAGGCAGACTCCTTAGGTGGTTTTAGGGTGAGTGTAAGAACAGGTTTCTAGATTAGATGCAGTATCATCTAATGTCCAAGTATCAGCCATCTATTACCAGCGCGTAATTTAGATGCCACTAGAAACCCTGTCCAGCTTAGCAAATGAGTCTGTATTTGCACATTCTGGTAAAACTACATTATAGCATAGGGATCAAGAGCACTGTGTTTTGTGTCTTTAAATGTGAATTTGAATTCGGGTTCAGCTACTTATTTTTTGTGTGACTTCCTTGGGCAACTCAATGTCATCTATAAAATGTAAATGAGCTCTCAGAGTTGTTGTGAGGTTCAATGGCATGATATTTCTAAATTACTTCAAACAATGTCCAAAAAAACAAATAGTAGAGCTGTTGGGGAACTAATGTGTGTGTGTCTGTCTTATCTATCTATCTATATAGATAGATAGATAGATACAGATATACACAATAAAACTCCATTGATACTGGGATGGCAATATGTGTGGTTTCTTAGGCCAGGCACCAGAATTAGAATTTCTTCCAGTTGATATTATAATATGAAGAACAAATGTGAAGGTTAAACACAGACATAGATCACAGAAAATTCCACTACTTAAGGGAACTATGATAGTATGTCAGAGACACTCATAGCATTACTGGGTAGATGCAGGTTGTGCAGGGATCTACTTTGTATCTGGGATATTTGGCAGTTTCCGAAAAGGCTGCACATTCTCAAAATAGCAACCACTCTATCATTCCAGTATTTCAACTTGAGTTTTGGGACATTAAGTAGATATGTTGAGTGCCTAGATTGGAGCTTGAGAGATTGTAAGATGGGGTGCCTGCCCATGGGTGGAGGTGAAAAGAATCTGAAATATGCAAAAGAATCTCACAGCTCTCCCACTTCGGAGGCAACCGCATAGGCCTTATGCCTCCGTAGGGATCCCACCTGAAGTCCAGCTTGGCACCGTGTCAGCGGCCAAGCCCAGCCCACCCTTGCTCAGATCCACCTCATCACACATCTGGTGCTCACACCTGATCCCACTCCCAAGCAATTCAAGGGCATTTCAAGGTTGTCTTCCCATGGGTATGATTTAAATGGCTCTCAGGATATTCCTGAATTTTCCCTATTACCAGCAAGAGGATTACTGACCTGGAGCTGAGTAGAGGATGGTCAATGTGTCTTTTGTAGTAATTACAATAACTTCAAGCAGAACAAACATAGCTCCAGCATCGCCAGGCTCAGATGAGCCAAAGCTGTCCTGAAGACGCCGATCACAGCAGGTGGCAGGCAGCTCTCCCAAGGAAACCTAAAGTTTGTCTTTCTAAATGAATCTGGCAGAAGACACATTGTTTCCCTGCATGGGCGTGACAACCCATGTGATTGACATTTTTTTTCAAGCAGAATTGAAAATGAACATCCTTGCCAGAAATGGGGAAGCAGAGCAGCCCCACTGGGGAGGAGGAGTTCACACAGACCTGGGCTCTCAGGAAAAAGAGCACTCACTGCTCAGCTCCAAAGGGACCCTGACTCAGGGGTTCTGGGGTAAAAGGGCAAGACTGAGAAATAGGGAAAGCAAGAGAGCGTACAGAAGCACAGGAATCGATGACCTCACAACGTCATCAGCAACCAACATGTCTTACCGGGAGGGATCCCACCTTCTTACGCCAAGAGTCAAAGGCCTGCCTCTTTGCATTGGCTTTTTCATGCTGCCAAGCTCAAAAGGGCTGTGTTGGGATGAATTAGAATGACAACTAATCTTCCAGCAGAAGTGCCAAGTGTGGGTTGGATTTGAGATAGGGAAGGATGGGTGCCTTATTTCCCCCAACATGCTCATACTCAGATACACACGAAATGCTATGACCCACAGACCTGGCTACAGGCACAGAACATCTGCCACTTTGGGCCTTAGGAAGAAGAGAACAAGAAGAAGGAAGGTCAGATAAGCAATCCAGTATTATCACCATGGCCTCTTGTTCATTTTCTGCCACCTCAGGAGTTGATCCATTTACTCATTTATTCATCATTCAAAAAAACTGCACAAGTACCTCCAAGGAGCCTAGGAAGTACTGTGCTAAGGTAAACACAAAAGCATTGTCATTGAACTCAACCTCCAGAAACATTCAATGTATACATAGTTGAGGAAAAGAGCCTTACATGCAGAAGTATTTGTTGAACTTTGAAAGAGTGAATGAATGAGACAGAAAAGAAGCAATATATGATGAAGCACTGAAAATGAATGACAGTGGTGACCAATTCTCCAATTATCAGAAGAGCAAGGAACTCCATTTTGCATTGGAGGACCTGAGTGTGGCTTTATGGAGATGAACCTGAGTTATGTTTTTTGTTTTAAATGGAGTCTCACTGTGTTGCCCAAGCTGGAGTGCAGTGGTGCAATCTCGGCTCACTGCAACTGTTGCCTTTTAAGTTTAAGTGATTCTCCTGCCTCAGCCTCCCAAGTAGCTGGGACTACAGGCACCCACCACGTTGCCCGGTAAACTTTTGTATTTTTAGTAGAGATGGGGTTTCGCCATGTTGGCCAGGCTGATCTCGAACTCCTGAACTCATGATCCGCCTGCCTCAGCCTCCCAAAGTGCTGGGATTATAGGCATAAGCCACCATGTCAGGCCTACCTGAGTTTTATCTTTAAGGATTGGAAGAGTTTGGGAGAAGTGAAAAGGAGAACGATCCAAGTGGAAGATGTCCCCAAGGCAAGCACTGAGGTGGACGGGTGTTTTGGGGAGAGCAGAAGGAAACCAGTCCATGTGAGTCCCTGGCATGTTGAGTGAGATGAAATGGGCGTGGACTATGGGCAGCTTTGAAAATGGAATGCCACCTGCAGCACTGCCCAAAGTGCGGGCCAGTTTCCAGCAGCCACCTAAGATGCTTTTAAAAAGCTGATTCCTAGAGCCTGCATCGGATCGTCCAAAATCATAATTTATGGGGTAGAACGAAGGCCCAGAATCTTTTTAATCATTTCCTCATGTAATTCTTAAGTACATTAGAGTTTAAAACTCGTTGGCCTTAAGCATCTAAACTTTAACCTGTTGGTAGTTAAGATACTTACAGGCTCAAGGCCAGGATGACATAGCACTGGAGAAAGACTCATCTAGGACATGTGTGTGGAGGGAACACAAAGGGGAAGAGACTAGAGGCAGGGAGGAAATTCCAAGGTTATCATAGCAATTCTGGAGTGTGTTGATCAGCTTCCAGACATGAGAGTTTATAGCCATATCTGTAACACCTCTTTGTTTGTTTGTTTGTTTGCTTGCTGTGAGACGAAGTCGTGCTCTGTCACCCAAGCTGGAGTGCAGTGAACAATCTTGGCTCGCTGCGACTTCCGCCTCCCGAGTTCAAGCAATTCTCCTGTCTCAGCCTCCCAAGTAGCTGGATTATAGGCGCATGCTGCCACACCCAGCTAATTTTTGTATTTTTAGTAGAGACGGGGTTTCACCGTGTTGGCCAGGTTGGTCTTGAACCCCTGACCTCAGGTGATCCACCCACCCTGGCCTCCCAAAGTGCTGGGATTTATAGGCATGAGCCGCTGCGCCCAGCCCACCTCTTTGTTTTATACTCTCAGGATCCCACTGATCCATCCATTGTTTATGCCTTTGGGCTTTATTTGTACCCCTAACTTTCCTTTGACTCACTAAACAGAAATTGCTTTTGCTATATCTGTCATTGAATGATCATGAAGAATGCTGGACACCAAATCACCCTTTTTCTATTTCATCCACTCCCCATTTCAAACATACACATAACCAAACACATGCAGATATCCATACATGCACACTCACATATATGCACACAGTTTATTTGTACCACAGAGGAAACTGCCCACCTCCTTTAGCAGTTAAACCTGCTACCAAATGTGAGGAAACTCACTGTCAGCTTCTTCAACCTTGGCTGATGAGGCAAGGGGGAACGTTCTGGTTGTAGGAGACCAAATAACCGCTGCTGGTGGTCCACATGCTCTCAGTGATTAGAGGGGCCCCACCTTGCTTCTCTGCTTCCTGCAAACAGCCTTGGAGCTCAAATGGAGATTCTTTTGTCACTTTGTGGTCTTGTCAGCATATCGATCAATGAATCCGGAGTGCTAATTGTTACCCACCTCAATCCATCAGGAAGGCTGATATCCCTGACTGAGCCCAGTGCCAAAGCCCAGGACTCACTAAGAGAGAAGGAGTGGGGGACTGGTAATTGAGGGAGAGGAGATATGATCAGTTGATAAGTCCAGAGAAAGACAAGATGCCAAGCTTAACAGACTGCACGCACATCCCCACAGAGAAGAGCCCTAGACAAAATCAGAGAATTGTCGGCCTTCCTATTCGGTGTACATCGTGAATTCTGCTTTCCTCCCTTCCACATCAACACCTATGTTCCCACACATCCCAGACCTCCGCCCATTTCCTAGAAAACCATCTGCCCAAACCCCCACAGGACATCTTTGGAGTACACTAGGGTAGCATTTGTCAAGGCGGGTTAACAAATCTATGCTGGAAATTCCCATTTGACCCCCTGTATCAACTCTCTACCCTTCTCAGTGCTCCTGGATGCTGACCTCTGTGGATTACTTTGCTAGGTTTTCTCATTCTGTGGCTGCTGGTTGGGTTTGATAAATGGGGGATCCCCAAAAGAGAGCAGAAAGATGGAGGAGAGTGAAGTTGGAACACTTAATTCCCAGGCTACCTTCCTGTACATTCATGGGGGTCTGGCTATATCTCTGAACTGAAGATCTGGGGGCTCTGTATACACAGTTCTCCCTGCCTTTGGGTTCCAAAATCCACTCCTTTCCTTCACCACCCAGGCTCAGTTTGACTAAAGCTCTCCACGTCTACTAGTCCTGGGGCACTGCAGTATCTCCTGGGGGTTCCATACATCTACTCACACCTTTGAATGTAGTCCGCTTGTTAAATTCCTCCTAGAATACCCAAATGGATATATATGTTTCCTGTCTACACTCTGACTATGTTAGGTGGAAAAAAAATGCTCCATGGTCAAATAACTAATAAAATGGGTTATTTATGGCTGGACTACTCAATGCCTTTAACATGCATGGTACATGTCCGAGAGGAAGGATATAGTAGGCAGGATTCAAAACTTGCTTGACTCAGAACCATATCCATTCTTCCAGAGTTCAGAGAAAGAATTTCATGGAACCCAGCTATATACCAACACCCAAGGGCTATAAGCAATGAGATGCACAGACACCAGAAAACACAAACCTTCTTGGAGTGTCTTCTGCGGAGCACAAGAGAGATTTTGTAAATAGCATGGGAGCTTTCAGACAATGATACATAATGAATAAAACACAACCTTGGGAAAGTTCTGTCTCTGCCACCAACTCTCTGATCTTGAGCAGGTTACTTCACTTCTCTGAACCTCTTTTCTCACCCGTAAAATGCAGTAGCTGAACTTGATCAAGAGATTTTAAATTTATGACCAGAGGAACTGCTTCTTCTAATGAAATTTTCGGTGAGGCCCAATTCAGAAGACAAATGGAAACCAAGCTGCTCTGGATGAGGCAGAGGTCAGGTGAGTAGGAGGAGTGCTGACATTCTGTCCCTTATACACTATCCTTTAAAGAGTGGCTTTTGAGGTACCGCCAAGCAACCCTCATGTCTCTCTGAAGCCAGTTTGGGAAACACTGTCCTAGTGGCACCCTTCAGTGACTGCTTTGATTTGAGCACAAGGTGGTCTTCACACGGAATCATGTTGGCCCCCACCTGAAGGAGACAGAGGAAGCCACTGAGCTTATACCTAGGGCAAGAACTGCAAAGAGTCTCATGTGGAACCTTTCTTTTTTACTTCTGAAAATGTGTCAGCCTGGTACAACAAATAACTCCCTTTATTTCTAGGCAAAAGAACTTTAGAACCTATTTCTGCCTTCTATGAGATGTCTTTAATACCAAATGACTCATCCCAGTCAATATTCTAACTATTAATATGTATGACGGAGTCTGAAATCTGAACACAGATCTCATTCTCCCAGGACACAAAATGTTCACCCTAAAATATATTCGGGATTTTACTAATACTAAAAGGTCTTAAAATGCTTTTAAGCTACCTAGGGACTGAGGACCCAACCAGAGCTTCCCCTTTGTCTCCATTTCCCTCTAACATCTCTTTGGCTGAGTGCTGAGGTCTCCAGGGTACTAGGAAGCTACAGAATGATTGGGGAGACTATCCCCAGAACCCCAGTAAAGCTGGTCATGCCCCAGTAAGAAGGTTGGCAAATCCTTTCCCCATAAAACAATTACGAAGCTAGAGAAAATTTAGAAAAACAGCCATTTCAGTGCTCTGGAAATTGACCAAAGACATACAAAAATCTGAGAAGCATTTATGGTTGAACAACTGCTGAACTTCAGGTAAGAACAGTGAGGGTTTATTAGCTTTAGATATTCTTGCCCAGAGCTGCTCCACATTCCCTGCTAATCAATCAGCACAGAGGTTCTACCTGGATGGGACAGGCTGTGAGTCCTGGCAACTGCTACTGTGGTCAAAAGAGACTCAGTGGATTTGGAGCACTGGGATACACCCTTGCCTTCTCATCACATGTAAAGAGTGGCAATACAATAAATGGCTGACTTCTCAACCAAGACAATAGTGGCCAGAGGCAGTTGGGAAGACCTCTTCACGGTGCTAAAAGAAAAAAAAAAAAGCCTGTCAACCAAGAATTCTACATACAGCAAAATTAATCTTCAAAAATGAAGGTGAAATAAAAACATTCTTATACAAAGACTGAGGAAATTATTTGCTGACAAATCTGAATTATAAGAAATACTAAGGAAAGTTCAGGCCGAAAGGAAACAGACATTAGGACATAGCACATCTGAGTTCACATGTTTGAATTTACACATATTAATAGTTAGGATATTGGCTGGGATGAGTCATTCAGTATTGAAGACATCTTATAGAAGGATGAAATAATTTCTAAGGTTATTTTGCCCTGAGATAAAGGGAGTTATTTGTTGCCTTAAACTGACACATTTTCAGAAATTAAAAAAAGAAAGATTCCACATGGAACCCTTTGCAGTTCTTGCCTAAGGGTAAGCTCAGTGCTTTCCTCTACCTCCTTCAGATGGGGGCCAACATGATTCTATGTGAAGATTACCTTATTCTCATATCAAAGCAGTCAATTAAGGGTGTCTTTAGGGCAGCGTTTCCCAAACTGGCTGCAGAGAGACCTGAGGGTTGCTTGCAGGTACCTCAAGGGTCACTGTGTAAGAATAGTATCTAGGATGGAGTGTCAGCACTCCTCCTACTCACCCAACCCCTACCTCACCTAGAGCAGCTTGATTTCCATCTGTCTTCTGAATTGGGCTTCTACCTTCATTAGAAGAAACAGTTCCACTGGTAATACATTTAAAATTTTGTTTTCAAGAAAGAAAAAATTTAAACAGGAAGACATTTAAAATACCAGAAATTACAAATATGTGGTTAATGTAAGAGGCTCTGTAAATATATTTTTCTTGCGTCTTCTCCTAACTTTTAAAAGACATAAAAGTGTATAAAGCAATAATTTTTATATTACATTGTTGGGTGTAACATACGTATACATAGAGAGAGAGAGAGAGATGTAATATATATGACAATAATAAGGCAAAGGAGGAGAATTCGTTGATGCAATATTGGAACAAAGTTTCTATATTCTACTGGAATCATTTAATTCTAAAGACGGTGATGTGGTAAGACACATAGGTAATCCCAAGAACAGTCACTGAGAAAATATTTTTTTAAGGTATAACATGAATTTCAAAGGAATTAAAATGGTACAATATAAATAGAGATACATGCCATGTTTAGGGATTGGAAGACTAGACATGGTCAAGATGTCAATTCTCTAAAATAATATACAGATTCAATGCAGTTCCTACCAACATCCCTGCAAGATTTTTTCCTGCCTATAGACAATATTATAAAATGTATATGCAAAGACAAAGGAAGTAGAATAGCTAAAAGAATTTTGAAAAAGTAAAACAAAGTAGGAAGATAAGTCTACTCAATTACAAGAAATATCATATAGCAACAGTAATCAAAACTCTATGGCATTGGCAGAGGGACAGACATATAGATAAATGGAAAAGAATAGAAAACTCAGAAATAGGCCCACATAAATATATCCAACTGATTTTTTGAAAAAGGTAGGAAAGCAATTTAGTGAAAAAAAAAAAAAAAGATCTTTTTAAAGACATGATTCTAGAGCAACTGGATATTTATAAGCAAAAAAAAAAAAAAAAAAACTTTAACGCAAATCTCCTACCTTATATAAAAATTAACTCAAAATAGATCATGTATTTAAATGTAAAATATAAAACTACAAAGCATTAAGAAAAAAAAACAGGAGAAATTTTTTCAAGATTCAGGGATAGGAAAGAGTCCCTAGGCTTGACACCAGAAGCACAATGAATAAAATTTAAAAATTGATTAATCAGACTTAAAATTAAAACATTTTCTCTTCAAAAGATTCTATTAAAAGGATGACAAGACAGACTACTGACTGGAAAAAATATTTGCAAACCATATATCTAATAATAGACTAATATCTAGGATATAAAAATAACTCTCAAAACGTAACAGGAAAATGCAATCTGATTTTAAAATGAGCAGAAGTAATGAAGAGACATTTTACTGAAGATATACAGATGAAAAATAAGCACGTGAAATGATGCTCAATATCATCAGCCATAACGGAAATGCACATTAAAACCACAGTGAAATATCGCTGTGTACCTAAGATATAAGTAGCTAAAATTTTAAAAATAATAGACAAAACACAAAATGCTGGCAAGGATATAGAGAAACAGAATGACTCATTCATTTTTGATGGGAATGTAAAATGGTACAGTCACTATGGAAAACAGTTTGGAAGATTTTTTTACAAAATTAAACATGCAACTACCATACAACTCAGTAACTGCATTCCTAAGTATTTATTCCAGGTATATGAAGCTCTATGTGGACATAAAACCCTGCACATGAATGTCGACAGCATCTCTATTCACAATATCCCCAAACTGAAAACAACCTACATGTCTTTCAATAGGTCAATCGTTTAAAAGAAAAAAAGTATGATAAATCTCTACCATGCAATATGCACTACTCAGCAGTAAAAAGCAATGAACTATTAACACATGCAACCACCTGGAACAATCTCCAGAGAATTATGCTCAGTGAAAGAAAACCCAATCCCCAAGTTAACATACTATATGATTCCATTTCTATAGCATTCAAGAAATAGGAAAATAACAGAAATGAATGGTTTATTGGTTGCCAGGCATTAAGGAAGGGGCGGGTGCAGGAAGGAAGTTGGTTCAGCTATAAAAGGGTAACAAGAGGAACCCTTGTGTTGACGGAAATGTTCTGTACATTAACTGTTTATGCCAATATTCTGATTTTGAGACCAGACTGTATTTTTGCAAAATGGGGAAACTGAGCCAAGAGTACAGAGGATCTTCTGTATCATTCATTATAGTTGCATGTGAGTCTACAACTATCTCAAAATAAAAATGTTACAATCAAGACAACATTTAGCTTGCTTATACATCTGTGACTTGGGCAAAGTTCAGTGGAGATGACTCATCTCCATTCCAGTTCTTTCGGGTAGGACAGCTAGAAGGCTGTGGGTCAGAACCATCTGAAGTCTTGTTCACTCACAGGGCTGGCAGTGGATGTTGGCTGTCAACTGAGACCTTAGCTGGGGCTATTAGCCCTAACACATATCCTTTTCATGTGGTCTGGATTCCCCTACAACTTGGTAGCTGGAATCTAAGGTTCTAAGTGTGCCAAAAGAAAGAGAGCTGGCCAGGCGCGGAGGCTCATGCCTGTAATCCCAGCACTTTGGAAGGCTGAGGTAGGCAGATCACAAGGTCAAGAGATTGAGACCATCCTGGCCAATATGGTGAAACTCCATCTCTACTAAAAATACAAAAATTAGCTGAGCATGGTGGTATGCAATTATAGTCCCAGCTACCCGGGAGGCTGAGACAGGAGAATCACTTGAGCCTGGGATGTGGAGGTTGCAGTGAGCCCAGATTGCACCACTGCACTCCAGCCTGGCAACAGAGTGAGATTCTGTCTCAAAAAAAAAAAAAAAAAAAGCAGGGTTACTTCTGCAGTATTCTATTCATTAAGGCAATCTCAAAGGCCTCCAGTTACAAGGAGCAGGAAAATAAATTCTATCTAATGAGGGGATGGCAAGGTTCTGGGAAAGCATGTGGGACTAAAAATATAACTGTAGCCATTTTTGGAAAATACAATGTGCCACAGTCTCTAAAGACTGACTTTATCTCTTCCAAACCCACATGACTGCCCATAGCAACCTAGTTTATGTGTCATGAGTAGAGCCACACAGAGAGACCAAAACTCTCTCTTATAATGATTTCTGGTTTCTGGAGTAGGAACTTGAATTGACTCAGGTTAAGTCAAACACTCATAGTTGGTCAAGTAGCTTGACACCTGGGGTCTGGGCTTCATGGAGAAGACATGATCATACTACACAACTATAGCAGAGAGGAAAAGATATTCCAATGAAAGTATGACCCTTCTATGAGAATGAGGAATCTCTTTTAGCTAATTTGACAGCCCATGAAGTACCACATAAAATAGAATATCCTCTCTCCCTCTCTCTCTCCCTCTCTCTCTCTCTCTCTCTCTCTCTCTCACACACACACACACACACACACACACACATACACACACATACATCAAAAGATAAGCATAAAATAAAATGACACAGAAAGGTTAGATATAAAAGGATAGACAAAGTTTATCAGCCATATGCAAACAAAAAGGAAGCTGGGCTGGCAATATAAATATCAGATCAAGTGGACTTAAAGGAAAAAGAAGGTTAAATAGGACAGAAAGAGGCTGGGTGCGGTGGCTCATGCCTGCAATCCCAGCACTTTGGGACGGCAAGGCAGGTGGATCACCTGAGGTCAGGAGTTCAAGACCAGACTGGCCAACATGGTGAAAATGCATCTCTACTAAAAATGCAAGAAATTAGCTAGGTGTGGTGGTGAATGCCTGCAATCCCAGCTACCTGGGAGGCTGAGGCAGGAGAATTGTTTGAAGCTGGGAGGCGGAGGTAGGCGGAGGTTGCAGTAAGCCAGGATTGCACCACTGCACTCCAGCCTGGGCAACAAGAGCGAAACTCCATCTCGGAGGTGAAAAAAAAAAAAAAAAAAAGACAGAAAGGGTTATTTAATGTCAATAAATGGTACATGCGACAAAGAAGACATAGATAGCGTCATGAGCTTTTTGTGCTTAATAATGTAGCTGTGAAATATATAAAACTAGTTCTGTAACAAATACAAAGAGGAAATGACAGGAACACAAGAGTAGTGGAAGACCTTAAAACATCGCCCTCAGTCTTTGACAGATTACATAGGCAAAGAATGAATTAGGATGCAAAGAAACTCCTTTTGCAGTTTCCACAAAACAACTGATCAGCATTTCTTCCTGATAAGAGACCACCAACCATGGCATGGTTCTGGCCAGTCAATATAGAATGTGCAGTGAAGGTTTTTGTGTCTTTTGCTTCAGCTTCCGATGTCAGAGAGCCAGAAATGCCACCCTCGGATCATGCTAACACAGCCATTTTTTGAACATGGGACCCATGGGGAGACTTGAAGCTCAACTTCACATGTGCATGTTTCTCCTTTCATAAATATGCATGACTCCTCCTATAGCTTATTTAATATGCATACTCAGCCTCCCCACTTAGCATAAATCTCTGTCTTATTCTTCCAACTCTCCAAGTGCCTGTTTCTGGCTTCTGGCTAGAGGCTATGCTTTTCATCCCGACAGAGTGACTGCCTGCAAGCTGCAACCCTTTATGAGAAATAAAGCTCTCCTTTCCAAGTTTAAGGAAAAAAAAAAAAAGGATGCAGAGAAACTGAATAATGGATTTCACAGATATAACAGATACCTGCTTTCATAGATATATATGTCAATTTTGTACTCTACCAAAGGAAAATGTATCTTTTCTCTAAGTACTCATAAAACACAAAAATTGATTGTATATTAGTCCACAAAGGAAATCTCAGTTACGTTCCAAAAAGCAGAACTTGTACAGGCTCTGCTCTCTGACCACAGTACAATACAATAGAAAATTAGTGGCAAAAGTTCAAATGAACAAACCCAAACACTTTGAATTTTCACACTCTGCTAAATAACTCTTGGGTCAAAGAGAAAACCAAGGCTGCAATTACAGATCATTTAGGATATAACAACAATAAGGACACTGTGTATTGTTGCTCATGGAATAGTGCCAGAGAGAAATTCATAAAGACCTTACATTGTTAACAGAAAAAAGTGAAAATAAATGGATCAAAGATTCAAGCCAGGAAATTAGAAAACAATACCAAACTAAACGAAAGAAAATTAGGAGGCAGGAATTAGCAAATTCAAAAGCATAAAATAATGATTGGAAGACTTAAAAAATTATAGAACTGATATGTATAAGAGGCAATTCTGTGAAAGGGAATAATAAAATGAATAAATTGCTAATCCAGAAAACACTGACACAGAAGTTTATGAAGAAAAGGAATCTAACTTCATATATGGAGATTTTTGTGAGTGATATTATAGTTTTAAGCTGATGAAGTGTAAAATGTCCAATGGATTTTTTTAAAGAAAAATTAAATTTAGAAGTTGGAAAGCTTGAATAAATCACTATGCAAGGATCATGTTGCCAAGTATGGGAAGGCAATATACATAACATCACATAGTTTAGGATGTGGGCCTAGCACCAGCCTGCCTGGGTTCACATCCCAGCTTCACCTGTTAGCTATGCAATATTGGGCAAAATATTCAAACTCTCTAAACTTCAGTTTCCTTGTCTTAAAACTGGCAATGACAACACTATTTGCCTCCCAAAATTGTTGCTGTGCAATTGATGAAGTAACACAAGCCAATAGAAGGACCCATCCCCTGAAAAAGACACTACACATTTTTATTGTTGCATTCCTCCAAACATCCAAGAAACAGATGCTTCATGCTATGCTGTTTCAAAGCATACAAAAAGATGGAAGGTTATTCCCTTGGCTTTACAAAATTATCTTAATACAAAAACTTGACAGGGTGAGCACAAAACATACAAATTTTATTTATGAATACATATTTCATATATGTGTGATGTATATATTATGTGACATATATATATGTATGTATATATCACAAGAAAATAGAATCCAGTGTTGTAATAAAATAATAAGACATCAGAATCAAATAAGGTAGTTCTCAGGAATAGACAGATGAATGGTTCAGAATGAGGAAATCTATCCATCTACCCTGTTACCCTGCTAGACAATTGACAGTGTGTTGACTGAGAAAAGCTGCTTTTAGTTATTGGGCTAAGGAAATGAGACATGGCCAGAGATGTGTGCTCAGGGTTGTTTGATGTAACATTATTAAACTTTTAAACAATTTAAATACCAAAAATAGAGAACTTGCTTAAATATATTATGCTTAAATAAATATATTATGCTTAAATGATATACAGACATAGAGAATAGTCTATAGAAAGAATATTGTGAAACCATATGTTTCAAATAATATTTCAAAACATGAAAATATATTCAAGATACATTTATTTCTTCATTAGATATCAAGAAGATGAAAGTAGTATATGTAGCATGCTTACATAGGTAAAAACTAGATATTTTCATCTGAGTGCATATGTACATGTATGTATAAGCATTTAGGTGGTTTCATCGCTTTTACTACTATAAAAATGCCACAGCCAATTGTCTCATACAGTTGTCATTTTGCATACATATGAAGATTAAATCATGATATTTTAATTTATTTTGAGAACTACAGTCTGTGTACAAAATGACACGTCTACAAGATTATTCACTGCAATATTATTGAGATGGTGGTGCTGGGCGTGAGGGTGTATGTAAGCACTCATATAATCATCTACACAGGGAAAGAAATAAAAGAAAATACAACAAAATATCACAGCGGTTATTTTAGGGTTATTCTCATCCTTAACTTTAAAATCTTCTCCTTAATGCCGAGGTAGAAAAAAATCAAATGGTAATGAAACATTTTAAGTGAGATTCAAACAAAAGGAAAAGGACTGTACTTGTAAATCAAGACATATATTGTTTTTAACTTCATCTGTTAAAGCAATTACAATAAAGACTTCAATTAAGGTATTTAAAGAGTTTTACATAGTGTCTGGCAAATGGTAGGCCAATAATATATATTCATTCTACTTCAGTCCCTATTTAAATGATCATTGTGAAGATGAGTTTTTTAAAATACCTGTGAAAGAGTTTAGCACAGGACAAGAAGCATAATTGGTTCTCAGCAATTATTAAGTGAATCTGAATTATAAATAACCCTTTCCTGGTGAAACCTAAACCCTAAGATGGAAGTCCAGAAGTGTTTCTTACTAATTGCCACTCTCCAGAAACTCCACATTGAAGGACTTGGGTTTTTCCTACTTCTCCGTGATCCTGCCATATTGCTTAAAACTGAACAAATAAACCAAACAACAGCAACAAAACCTCAATGGAACTAGTTTTCTTCTTGCTTCTGGAGGACAAGCAAGAAAATAAATTTTTTAAATCCCTCTGGATTCTCTCTTCTTGCTTAAATTCAGGTCCAGTGTATAATTGTTTCAACCTTTGGCAAAGTTTCTTTCCTGGCTTTAACCTCATCTGTTTTGGGGAGGGACAGTATCTTTATGGGAGAAATTCCGGCCTACTTCCCAAACCCACCCCTACTGGAGACTGTGCTTGACTATAGTCCAGCCTTCACCGAGGGAATGCTGTGATGATTCCACTGGTCGGGAATTTTTTTCTGGTAGGAATTTACAGGATTTGTATGGAAATTGAGAGTAGAGCTAAAAGAGATCTTGACAAAAAGATCTATTGTGGGCCTGGATTTAGGAGATGACTACAGGGAAGAGGACTTTGGGATACACTGGATATGGAAAAGAGGAAAATGGTGACAAGTTTCACATTACAGGCCCACGGAACATCAGTACCATGGACAGAGGCCTGGACACCAGAACAAAATGAAGAACTCACTTTGTGACTTAATGATTTGGGGTGAGGGTAGGAATTTCAAGGGGATGTCCATAAGCATAAAATCTAACCCTACAGATCAGGATGGACCTCTGGCTAGAGTTGTAGATTTGAGAATTATTAATTTGGGCAAGCGGCTGGAAACCTTGGCGTACAACTGAGGTCTCCACAAAGATGCCTGAGCATTATGAAGCCCTGGTATTTAGAGAACAGAAGGGGAAATGGGATAGAGTGAAGGAGCTATGAACTGAGTAGTCAGAGTAGAAGGCAAAAGGTAGGGAAGAAGGCTTCAGTAACAAGATGTAAGGAAATGAAAGCAGATATTCTAGACTGCAAGGAAGACAGGGCTGCCATCTGAAGCAAAGGCCGCATGCCTCCTCCTCCTCCTCCCTTTGCTTTAGTTGAAATCAGATACACGCAACAATGAGAATCAAGAACATAATGTTCAGTTGAAACAATAATAGAATGCTGGAGTGCACTGTAGTGGTCAGCCACATTTTCATTCAAACAATTTTAAAAGCTTTTGTAATGCCTTGAACTTCATGCTTTGGCAACTGTAACTGTTAATTGCGTGGATTATTCCATCTAAGTGGGCTTCTGCATTACTAATAAAGGAAATGCTTTTGAACTATTGGGCTGCGCCATTTAAAGGCAGGACGGAGCCTAAAGTCCAGGACTCCTATCTCAGGCAGTGGACAGCTCATGTCAGCTTGCTGCATCTCAGGGTGCATCCAGGCCCTCCTGTATAAAGACCTAGAAACAAATCAAAGCCCCTATAACGTGGAGGCACCTGGGCACCCTCTTTTTGGTTTACTATATCGTAATACCTACCACTCAAATCTGCTTCCCCTGTTTAGTTCCTGCACCCTATACGTTCATGCATACCTGCCAAACACTCCCTATTCTCCATCCTTCTCCTCTTCAACCCACCCCTATGAAGCCTCTATAGCTGGTTAGCCTCATCTAAAGATGTGGGTGTGTCACCATGGTGACAGAGGAAGCCCTGCTGCAGAAGGAGACAGAAACAGCAGGGGACGTTTCTTGGAGCCTAATACAATGACCTCTGCTTTCTTAGAAGTGCTTCCTTTAAGTCAGAGAAGCACTTTAGAGGTAAAGAGAGAGGCTGCTATGTTGGAGAGATGGTGGAATGCCTGAACTCTTCTTTAAAAATTTCTTTTCTATGATTTTCAGGTGATCATCAATATAACCATCCGATTTTGAGCAGTGCTACCCAGATCCCGCCACATGGTGAGAGATGATTGAGAGCACTCTGCAGTTCCTCCTCCTTTCAAGTGGCACCATTCTAAGGACAGATGCCAATCAGGGCGTCAGACACATGGTCTTTAACTCACTGAAGCTAAGGAGGTGCAAGGAGCCATGGGCCCACCCTCCTCCAGGGCCACAATGCTCTTATCTCAAGTCTGTAGGCTTTTTCCCCTTGGTGCTTCTGTCTCTGATACCAGAATGATCTCCTGACCTGAAGGAAAAGGTCTAGACCCATTTCTACTTGCCACCTGTGTCACTTCTTACAGTCATAAATTCCATATGTCCACAGCAAGGAGTGAAACACCCTCCTTTGCCCAAAGCTATTTGTGATATCATTTACGAAGGACATGAGACTTGGTTAAACGATATTGATCCTCCCCAAACTAATTAAGATTTGATAAAATTCAAAACTTATTTGGGCTTTAGCTTCTTGGCAGAGAAAGAGGCTGAAAATTGGTGAGCGGAGGAGTGTTAGCATAGCGCCCAAGGGTTATAAAGCCCTGTTTCACTCTTAGATTATAATATCCTCCTGCAAGATCACAGCTGAACAGAGAAAAACTATTTTTGGCACCTGCTCAAGATTTGATAGAACATAAGACAGCCATGTAAATTGTGAACTATCAGTCAGTTTTGTCTCTTTGCTGTGAAAGAGTGAAAACCTCATTAAAAATTTAGTCAGAAAAACTCAAAACAATGATAAATCCTATAGGCCACCTGGTAGAGAGACCTACCATAGTCATGTCAGATTATGCTGTGCCTCAGCATTGAAGTTGAGGGATATTACAATCAGGAGGAGGAGAGGGGAATATTTTGTTTTTGTTGTTGCTGTTTTGAGACCAAGTCTCACTCTGTCACCCAGGCTGGAGTGCAATGTCACGATCTCGGCTCACTGCAACCTACGCCTCCTGGGTTCGAGTGATTCTCCTGCATCAGCCTTCCCGAGTAGCTGGGTCTACAGGTGTGCGCCACCATGCCCGGCTACCTTTTGTATTTTTTAGTAGAAAAGGGGTTTCACCATATTGGACAGGCTGGTCTTGAACTCCTGACCTCGTGATCCACCCACCTTGGCCTCCCAAATGTAATGCTGGGATTACAAGCATGAGTCACCGTGCCGGCTGGAGAGGGGAATATTTTCACGTGCTATGCTCCAGGTGGAAATAAATGATGAACCCAATAGTCTCATCAGATTTGTCAGTTTGTGGGGTCTAAAAAAATTAGAACTAGGAGAAACTGGGGAGATCAGTTAAAAGAGGTGGATACCAGTGGTGATGCCAGCGGGAAAAGAAAGGACGGCTGAGATACGAAACCTTTTGAAGAAAGAATAGGAAAAACTTCCTTACTAACTGAATATGGCTGATGAGAGCCAATGATGACATTGATTAGAAAAATGAAGGGTATTATTAACACGATCCAAGGAATCGGGAAAACAGCCAGTACGTATAGGGGATGAAGTTGTCAGTGAGTTTGGATCTAGACACCTGGGGTTAGCAAAAAACAATTTCAACAGGCAGTTAGGAATGCAGACATGAAGTCTGGAGGGAGGTTAGAGCTGAAGATCTGAGTGAAGCTTTGGAGGCAGTAACAGAAGCCTTGGGAGTGGGGGCAATCTGTGCTGAAAGAGAAGTGCAGAAGGCAGAGGCAGGGAGCCTGAGGGATGCCCACAGTCATGGAAGCAGCTGCAGGAACAGCCAGAAAAGGCATGCAAGGAGAGCTCCCACTTGCTCAGCCACATTCTGAAAGAACAACCACTGAGCTGATTTTCCCCAGAAGGAGCCAACACAAGCAGGCTCCTGAATACAACAGGAGGAACCATTCTTCCCTTCTTCTCTTCCTGTCTTCTCTTTTCCAACTGGTGCAAGGAGAGGGGAGTTGATGAGACCCGGTCCCTGTCCTTGAGCAGCTCACAATGTACTGGGAGTAGAGTTTTCCTGCGTTGCTTTCTTGGATGTTCTCTTCTTTCCCAGGAGCTGGCAGAGTGACTATCAAGAGAGGACGGGGCCTGAGTCTACTTAATTAGTGCTCTACAAGGAGCATTTATTGGATCCTTATTCTGGGCCAAGCACTATGAAGGAATCAAAAAAAATTGGAATTCAAGACCCTGCTGTCAAGGAGACTGCAATATTTGGAGATCCACAATCCCAACTCAAGTCAAATTATTAGAGATCAGTTAGATACTAAACTGGGTGGAACTGACTAGACGAGCAATACAGGCTTGAATAACAGATATTATTGTGGACTAAAAACGATGTGACATTGGCATAGCAAAAAGCCTCGAGTGAGGGGAGAATTTTATAGAGAAGAGTAAAGGAGGCATTTCCATAGGAGGGAGAGTGTGCAGCGGTGATCCCATGAAGGCAGAAGGCAAGGGAGAGAGTTGGCCTCGGCTCAGGGGTATGTGCTAGAACACAGTGGTGGCACAAAAGCATCCAGAAAGATTGCATTTGCAAGTGAGTGAGCCGAGTGATGCCTTGTTGAGAGTATAATGCCCACAGGTAAGGAGGTTCCTTCCTCTCCAGCATGGCCAAAATGAAGAGACGAGTACTGAGAGATGAGTGGCTATTACCTGCTCCGAGGAGCAGCATCCCCAAGTTCCTGCTCACTCCACTTCCTGGCACCTGTCCTGATGCATAGCAGGGAGGCTCTTTCTGTACAGCATGTTCTAATGGGGACATAGAGCGCCCTTCACCCCCTCACATATGTACTGAGCTGGCATGAACGCCAGCTCACTGGCTGAGCTTCCCTGGCTCAGTCCCCAGTGTTGGGGTGACAATGCAGGCAGAAAGGGCTAGAGAAGCCAGGAGTCCCCTGTGCTTGGGGCTGCCCTTGGACAATGCCTATGAGGGCTTCTCTCTCTCCCACCTCTCCCACAGTCCACAGAATTCCTGCTTTCCATGGTGCAGCACTCTCTTTGCCAAGAGATGTCCTCCTACACATTTGTCCAAAGTTAGAGCCTGCCCCCTCTCAGAACTTCTTTGGCCTTGAGGTGTCCCAAACCAAAGAGGATGGAGGAATGATGCAGCCAGACTATAGCCTCCCAACTGCCTCACTTCTGGGAATGGTACCACCATTTCCCATGGCAACCACTCATTGACTGCTTGTTGTGGCTTCTCCTCCTCAAGTGCGTGAAGCACTGAGTCATGCTCGTCTTCTTCCCCAGGATCTCCAGCTCTTTCTGTCCCCTCATCCTCACCACCTCCCTCACCAGCCCTACACGCTCCCTCTCCTCTCCTGTATCACTCATCTGGCCCTGAACCCAGCACACACTGCACTGTGCTCCCATCTCAGCCATTCTCTCATCTCCCTTTCACCTTTTCTTCCACTTTTCCTTCCATTCCTTTCCCCAGGTCTGGAATTGAACAACACTCCTTTCCATCTCTTCAGATTCTTGTATCTCAATGCTGTATCTCAGGTAAAGGAAGGAGAAAATGGGGATGATGTGCTATGCATCTTTGTCTAGATTCTTTCCTCCAGCAGCTTAGAGATGGCTAAGAGGGCTTCAGAGAAAGGAATAAATAAGATAAAATAGCTCTGTGGCTCACTGTGGCTTGTCAGTTGCACATTTTGCAAGGAAAAAGGGGCTACATGAGATGTGGAAGGATGCCATGGAGGTAGCATGGGTTGGGTCTCAGTGGAGCTGGGTCCCGGACCCAGTTCTTCTATGGGCACTTAAATAGCATAAGTCACTCCATCTCTTCCAACTCAGATTTTTCTGAGCCTGAGAGCTAGGTTTGCTGAAAGCTATTAGGAAAAGGACAGCACTTTCACACAGAAGTAAAATATTTTATGACGCCCCTCAGCTCCATCTGGCTTAGGTTTTCAGCGGATAACCCAGTGATGTACTGGGAGAGAGAATCTGCCTAGGAGGGCTTCTCTCTCTCCCACCTCTCCCACAGTCCACAGAATTCCTGCTTTCCATGGTGCAGCACTCTCTTTGCCAAGAGGTCTGGCAGTCCTCCTACACATTTGTCCAAAGTTAGAGCCTGCCCCCTCTCAGAACTTCTCTGGCCTTGAGATGTCCCAAACCAAAGAGGATGGAGGAATGATGCAGCCAGACCATAGCCTCCCAACTGCCTCACTTCCGGGAATGGTACCACTGTTTCCCAGAGCAACCACTCATTGACTGCTTGTTGTGGCTTCTCCTCCTCAAGTGCGTGAAGCAAGAGTCGAGTATCCCATTCACAGAATGGTAAACTGTCTTGGTGGCAGCTAAAACAGCATCTTCTCCTAGGCTTACTGACAAGTGGAACTGAGTATGAGGGAAACTGAGCCAACAGTATCACCTGTTGTATGGGACCTCCACTTTCCACAGAGGTCTAGGAAAGCAGAATGGGGACTCAAATCAGGGGTGAGGCAGAAAGCAGGGGAACAGAACCTGGACCTGTCCCCTTTGCCTGCCACAGACATGATCTTCATTAACACAAAACACCCCTCCTTTTCTTGCAGAGAAGCCACGGATGAACAACATCCTGACATCAGCCACCGAGCCCTATGACCTCTCCTTCTCCCGCTCTTTCCAGAACTTGGCCCACCTGCCCCCATCCTACGAGTCTGCAGTAAAGACCAACCCCAGCAAGTACTCATCTCTGAAGAGGCTAAGTAAGTTGAATCTCCCCCACGTTGGGCTCTGTCTCTGGGGCTCCATCTTCCTATGTCACACTCTCTTGCTCCATAGCCCACAGGACAGCTGTCGAATACCAAGAATAAAGAAGGAGTTGCAGGATGAAAGAAGAGAATAGACAAGCCCTTTGCTTTTGTTCTTTATGGACTGAACCCATTCTTCCCGTATACAGAAAGAAGGCCATGGAATCCTTAGATTCACCTCCCCATATGAGACAGCCCTCCAACTCATGCACCAGTTTAACTGCAAGAGAAAGCCTTCCCCCAGTCCCGCACGCACCTGCCTTCTTCAAACCATGGGCCTGCTTTGCTGTATGTCCTATATTGGATAGAGGCTAGCAATGGCCACAGCTTTCTCTGAGATCCCTCCCAGAGACCCACAAACCAGCTCCCTCTCCACCCCAGTCAACACTATCTTAAGGACCTGAGATCCTTCACTGCCCATGCATAAACCCCATTTCTCCAGTCCAGTTATTTATCCAGTGATGCCAGCTCTGCCTCTTGAGTCTGGAGAGACTCTGGGCATTGATGGGTTGAAGACACAAAAATGTCAAGAAATTTCACTAAGGGACAGCTCTTCCTCCCTGGCTTTCTCACCTTGGATCTTCTCCTTCCACTTTCCCATGAGTCTCTTTTGATGACCACCCAACTGCAGTTGGAGCCTCGAAGGCTAAGCATTTGCCTGAAAGCTTCAGGATAACCTACTGCGACAGCAGTGTAGCCCAGGCCTACATCAGCCACCTCCATGGTGAAACATTGAGTCTCTGTAGCTACAGACAGGACTGTCTGATAACCTGAGGAATCTGGTGGATGTCCCAAGGTGATGAAATTTGGCTCAGGAGGAAGGATACCCATCAGCGACCCCTCTGCACCAACTGAGGAGCAGGCAGAATTCCCATACTTTCGCAGAGATCTAGAAGGCCATGTGAGATCTAGAAGGCCTCATTTCTGAAATTTGGGGCAAGGCAGGTTTGTGTGTAGCCTGTAAGCTCAAGTAGGTTTGTGTGTAGCATGCAAGTTCTGGGCAAATTCAAGGGTGTGGAGAGCACTGCGCGCTCAGGAGGGCCTGCTGGGTAGAGAGGAAGGTGAAGCATCTAAATGAGGCACACTTAGAGGATGACTCCAGCCAGTTCGTGTTACGGGTACAGGTGGAGCGTGTGTAGGCTGATTTTGTGGCTGTGTAGAGACTGGAGGCCCATGTGTTGGTTTCCTGTGCATTGGCTGTTACTACAGAGAAGGTGTTACTATGTTCCTAAGTTACCAGTTGAGACGCTGATCACTACTTGTGGAGGTCTCTCTTGCAGACTCTGACTTAACGACAGAAGAATAAAATACACTCACACACACTAGAATACAGTGAATTTGAGTAGGCTGAAGATGGTTGTCAGCTGCTTTCAGAAGGCGCTAGCAGCTCACCGATGACGACTCCTTATCTTCCTCATGTTTATTCAATATAGATTGAATAACAGAGGTTCTAAGTGAACACACTTGTGGGTAATTAACATCGTTACAAGAGTAGTTTTATGAATGACAAAAAGTCTTCGTTTTGAGGCCTAGAGTAGACACAGTTAACAAGTAATTCTTCTTCAACCTCCTCCTGAGAAGGTCATCTGGCACAAAGTTTACATGAGTAAACAGAGACAAAAGAATGTGAAGTAAACAGACTTAACTGAAGAAGCTTTTCTTGTCTCTAAATCTTCACCCTATGACTTAATACACTTAAGTAGGAACTGGCTGCCTCCAGCCCATTCCATTAAAACCTTTCGGCCTTCCAAAAGGTTTGAGGCTATCATCTTATAGCTTTCCCTAATATTTCCCTACTATTTTGCCAGCCACCCTGAGTGAATCCCAATAACCAGTTAAACATTTTCACAAGTACTTCCTAGTCTGAGCATCTTACTTTACTCTAGCAGGAGGCTAGCTCTGGACCTCATCAGGAAATTACAGGAGCTGCTATTTGGATGTTTTAGTAAGACAAACAGCCATTATGTTTCAGGACCACGGTGTGTAGATACAGTCCAGGACCAGAGGGAGTTTAAGGAGTTGGGCTTGCCATCAACTCTGCCACGAACACACTGGGGATTCTGAGGAAGTCCCTACTCAAGGTGGTCCATGCACCACAGGCTTTTAGCATTGCCTAGGAGCTGGTTAGAGATGCAAGCTCTTGGGCCCACACCAGACCCACTGAATTAAAATCTGCATTTAACAAGCCCTCAGGGAATGGTTTGCACATTCAATGCGAAAATACACCCTTCACCTGTCTGGGCCTCCAGGTCCTAATCCACAACTAAGGGAGTTTGACTATACTATCCCTGAAGACGGACAGGCCTGTGATGGAGCAGGAAGGGTGCAGGGTTCTATCTGAGTCCTGGCTGCAGGGTCACCCCAGTTGCCTTCTCTCACTCTGTCTCTCTCCTGCAGCTGACAAGGAGGCTGACGAGTATTACATGAGGCGGCGGCACCTGCCTGACTTGGCTGCCCGTGGCACCCTCCCACTCAATGTCATCCAGATGTCCCAACAGAAGCCGTTGCCACGGGAACGACCCCGCCGGCCGATCCGGGCTATGTCCCAGGACAGGGTCCTGTCCCCAGATCGGGGCCTGCCAGATGAATTCAGCATGCCCTACGACCGCATCCTGTCCGATGAGCAGCTGCTGTCCACGGAGCGCCTGCACTCCCAGGACCCGTTGCTGTCCCCGGAGCGGACGGCCTTTCCCGAGCAGTCGCTGTCCAGGGCCATCTCGCACACGGACGTCTTTGTGTCCACACCCGTGCTGGATCGCTACCGCATGAGCAAGATGCACTCCCATCCCAGTGCCTCCAATAACTCGTACGCCACCCTGGGCCAGAGCCAGACGGCAGCCAAGCGCCACGCCTTTGCCTCGCGCAGACACAACACGGTGGAGCAGCTGCACTACATCCCGGGTCACCACACCTGCTACACAACCAGCAAGACCGAAGTGACCGTGTGACCGGCAGGGCAGGGCCGGGGCTGCTGGGCATGGCAGAGCAGAGCAGGGGCCAGGAGGGGCCGGGAGCAGAGCTTTTAGCCTTGTCACTCTCCCTTCCCTCATCCCCTCTGTAGGAAGAGGGGGTGGGCCACCTGTGCCCAGAAAGCCATCCCCCCGGGGACACAGCCCCGATGGCCTGGTTCAATATGCTTAGACCCAGGATCAAGAGCAATCGCTCTTGCTCCTCCAGAAGAGTCAACGGGGAGTGAGGAGTGGGCCGGGCCCTGTTCTCACCCCCTACCACCTTCACCAACTCCCTTTCTGTCCCGCGCCTCCTTCTCCCGCTCCTGG
This sequence comes from Cacajao melanocephalus, assembly GCA_963573385.1. Taxonomy (NCBI): domain Eukaryota; kingdom Metazoa; phylum Chordata; class Mammalia; order Primates; family Pitheciidae; genus Cacajao; species Cacajao melanocephalus. The sequence goes on along the minus strand of CAUYLG010050231.1, from coordinate 16,460 downwards.
GGACTCAGCTGCAGGCTCTGTTGGCAAAGAGACCCTTGCCTGCCCCAGTCCGAAGCTGCCTGGGTTTGGGGGGGCCCGCGGGTGCAAACAGTGGGCTGACCGAATAGGCTACTCGGTCTCATTCATTTACCTAGAACCGCATCACAGAAATCTTCTAGTGCCTAAAAACTGCCTGCTCGCTCTCTCAGAGCCAGGGAGCTGCTGTGTCCATAAGCACAATAATGATTCTTTTCTTGCCTGCTGGAACTCTCTGGTCCCCATTGAGTGGCCCTTCCTTTGCTGTCCCCAGAGGGCCCCACCCTGGCCCTGCACCCCTCCCCTCAACCCCAGGACCTGGAGGGGTTCCCTTCCTTCAGCTGCCTCCCCTTTGGTGGGAACTCTGTGCCCCCTTCCGGCTGACTGCCCACCCATAAGGACCCTGGGCCTGTCCTTTTAGGGGGCTGTGCGCCTCCCCTGGCCCTGAGGATTTCACCCTTGAGTTCTCTGGGGTTCTGGCTGCAGCCTTCCCAGAGGGGAGTAGTGACGGGGTGCTGGCCCTCCCAGACACCCGATCATCTCCACACTCCCTCCTGGTCTCTAGACCTGACCGTGACTGCCACTCAGGCCAGCTTCTCCACCCCTGCTCTGCTCCCAGGAGGCACCTGCAGTGGCCAGAAAGCCAGGGTGGGGAGGGCCACTGTGATGTGCAGGGTCTCAGGGGCTCGACATTTGCATCCTGCAGGGCTCCACCTGTCTCCCCAATGCACCTTCGGCAGGACCCAGGCAGAGGCTTCTAGAGAGCAGCTGTTCAGCCCCCAGACAAGGAGGAGAGGAGGTGGTAGTCCTGCACCCTGCCCACCCCTCCTTCCTTCCCCATCTCTGCCTGCCCGCTCAGTTCAGAGCTCACTCCTACTTCCTGTCTCCCCTTCCCCCACCCAACTTCCCCCCTGCAACCTCATTCCTCCCGGCTGTTCCTTCTTCAGACCTGTGCCTCCTCTGGATCAAAGGGACAAAGACCTACTAGCAAAAGCAAACAATGGTCCTCCAGGCGACTGGCCTAGGGGCTATCTGGGCAGGTCCCCACTGCATCGTCCCTTTCTGCTGGCACTGAGGCACCTGGTAAAACCAGGATCCTCAGCTCTGTTGGGGGGCTGCCACTGTCCTCCCACCTCAGCCTCTTCTCCGCCTCCAGCCTGGGGATGCGCTTGGTGTAACAGCCTTCTGGGGAGCTGACTGTGAATCAAGCAGCGTCCACTCCCTCAAGACCAGAGAGCCTGGTGAGGGGAAGAAGGAGTTCCCTCATTCTCAGGGCCAGGGCATCCCCTGGGTTGGGGCTGGGGGAATCAGCTCCAGACTACTGGGTGAAGGTGTGATAACCACGAACAGTCAGATCCAACAGCAGTGCCCTTATAAATGGGGTTTTACTTGCCCTCAGTTCTGCACTTAACGGCCCTTTAAAAAGGCAAGTGTAGAAGGAGAATTGCTCAGTGTCAGCCCTGGGGGTTTTTAATCTAACCAAGTCCACAAACCACAGAGAACGCAATGAACTGTGTCCTTTCACTGATTTCAAGAGTTCCAAAGGTCTCGTCTCCTTCTCCCCTCCCCAGGGTGTGCCTTCCAACATGAAAGGGAAGCCATCGCGTGAATCTTAGGGGGACGGACGCTGGGGGTTGTGAAAGCCACGCTCAAGCCCCCACACTAGGGAGGCAATCTGGGAGCTGCTCTCTCTCCTTTCCTCTCCACAGACACATAAACCTTCTTAAGGGCTGGTCCCTGCGGGTTTATAAGCGTTTGTTCCAGAAGGTGAAGCTAAGAGGGTTGGAAAGGAAGACATGAGACTGAATAGAGCAGGTGTCTCCCAGCTGGGCCCCTGAGCCCACCTTTGAATCCTCTAATCTCTGGCCATCCCTTGAAGGCAGGATGCTGGTGGTGAGAGGAAAAGGACGTGAGTGGCTGAGAATGACCTTCTCAGGTGTCTACACACAGGTACACACCAAACGGGAAAGCTGATCCCATCTCCCACATCAAAGCTTCTCAGCACCAAGTTCTCCAGCCCCCAGGGGACACTTTTCCCCAGGGGTCCTCCCCAAGCCCTGTCTCCGACAGGGTGTCTGTCTGTCTCAGGGGTTGTTTGATGGGTTGATTCCAAGACATTTCTCATCCCAGCCTTACCATGTCTCATCCCAGCCTCTGATGTCAGTTGGGTTGGAAAATTCTACGGCAATGCTTACTTCTTTTCAAGGATTTCTTCTGCTTCACCTTTGGGTCTAGAAGCAAGGAATGGAGGGAGGGAGAGGAGGAGGAGGAAGGGAGGGAGGGAGGGAAGAAAAAAGAAATAGAGATAGGTTTACAAACTTCTCTAATTCAGTCCCACATTTCAAAATCCAGAAAACTATGTCATAGCTGGGATGCAGAGGTATCCCATTTATTCAGTTGTCCCATCCATCTTCATGGAACAAGCAAAGCCACAACACTAGGCAAGTTCACGTAGCAGATGAAAGGCTTCTGGGGCTGGAACCTAGATGCCATGATTTCCAGCCCCACCAGGCTGGTGGCCTCTACCATACATAGAAATATCATCTACCGCTACAGTAAAAGCATCCCTCCCTCTCACAAAGGAAGCCTAAAGCCCAAGATTTCCCTCCCCTTGTTTCATTCATTCTTGCACATCTCTATTGCTCTAACAGGAATGGACTAGAATCTGCACAGGTCCTCTCCTGCCCTGAAAATTCTGCCTGGTCTCCTTGGCTTTTGATGGCATCGAAGCTCTCACAATCCCTCTTGCACCTACACCTTTCCTGTCTTGCTCCAGACTCCCGGCTCCATGCCTTCTTGAGTCAAAAAAGTTTTGCCAAGAATTCCTTCACCCCCTGACTGGGCTTCTGCCCTCAGAGGTCCCCACTGTCTTGGGAGTGTCTAGGGCCATGGTTCTGCCTCTTAGAAAGTTCCAACCTTGCCCCCATTTCAAATTTCTCCTCCCCTCTTTTGACTCTCACTCCCAGAAACTCCTGTCTTAACCTCAGACTTCCATGCTGGGTCAGTCTTTCCTTCCTCTCATCTCCCTCTTCTTCCATCTACCTTCCTCCATTCCTAATTTCTTTTCCCTGGACTTGCTATCATCACCAGCTCTGAAAATCAGAGCTCTCAATGAAACCAATGGAAGAATAAAACATTCTTCGGGTCTTCTGTTTGCCTCACTGGTGTATCTTCACCTCCCGCCCCTGTGACATGATACACCAGTGCACGGAGCCAAGTGCTTTCCACCTCTGAGCTCTGGGAGGGAAGGGAATGGAGCTCTGGGTTCGAGATGTCATGGCCTGTGATGGTCAGTTTGGTTCCTGCTGCTGGCAAGTCCCCTGAAGCTCCCAACCCAGCCTGATGTTAGCCCAGAAGCTCCTGATCTGGCCAAAGACTCACATCCTTGAGGGCTCTCAGCCTCTGTTCCAACACACTTGCCCCCTTCCTGCTTGTGTATGTCACCTATCCTCCTTTGTCCACAAAGACTTGAGGACCTCCTGAGTCTCCAAGCATGGAGGAACATCCATGCCAACATCCCTGCCGTCAAACTCAATCCATTTTCTTCAGAGATACCTTGTCTGTCACCAGCCTCCACCCACATACTCCTCACACAGGCCACTGTGCCCTTGACCCAAGGCAAAATGAAAGGGCTGCCAATCACTCAGACCCCAAAAGGCGCCTGCCCTGAGAAGAGTTGGCATGTTACCTCCCACATACATTCCTGTCATCCTCTCTGAATCTGGGAAATTTCACTCTGGAGTATTTTCAAGAAAGCGCATTGTGTTTTAATGAAGTGTTTTTCAGGGTTCAAATGTTATTTTTTATAAATGCAGCATTTTAATGGCAGATTCAATATGAAAGACATGTCTTCCTGGGCCCTATATTTGCTTTGGGAAGGCAGCATACTCTAGGAGAAAAAAGACATGGGGCTGAGGCTCTGGAGACACAGCTTCCAGCCCTGGCTTTGTCTCCAAGGGGGAGTCATATTCCCTACTCAGTGCCTCAGTTTCCCCATCTGCAAAATGAGGGGCTTTGACTAGATGAGCTGTGAAGTTTCATTCGGCTCTTACATTGTAGGGTTTTCATTCCCTGCCAGCACCCGCTCTCCCCGTTCCTCCCCATCTCCACTGAGCTGCAAACATCCCACAATGCCTGCCCCACAGTGATGTCCTAGACAGCCACCACACTCCTCACTAGAGCCTGGGGTGGGCCTGATGGGCTCGGCCACCCAAGGATGCCCTCGTACCTGAAGTTTAAGGGCCTAAGCATTCAATAGCTCACCAACTGTGTGCCATGGAAGCTCTCTTGTAGAGACACACCTAAACCATCCTAAGTGGCTGTGGAATTCTGGGGAATTCTGAGTTTGGAGCTTCTATTTTGAATATGGTCCTTATAGCTGGAGGGAGGCGGTTCCAATTTCAGAGATGGAGCTGGCTGGAGAGAAAGGTCTGGAGGTTTGCCCACAAGGGCATGAAGTTTGTACTTGAGGGCAGCTGGGAAATTCATTTCAAGCTGCAGAGGAACATGTGCACAGGCGCTGTGTGGCAATCAATGTCATGATCTACTCTGGACCATGTGTCCTGAAGACCAAGTCTGGATACTGAGGCTCCATTCCAACTGGAGGAGGAGGCATCACCGCCGGGCTGCTAGGAAGGGGCACTCACCCCATCCTGGTACCTTTCTAGCCCTTCCTCATGACACTACCGTCCTCCCGGTGATGGCTTGTGAAGCAAGAATGGAGAGTCTATGTTGTTATCATCAAGCCCATCTTGTAAATCAGCAAACACATTAACCTTCCATCAGTCAGAGAAATAATGCTGTGGCTGTGTGTTTCCTTAATGCCCTCCCTCCTAAGGGAGGAGAAGACCCTGCTCAACTTTGCTGCCCATCCCGCAGTGACCTCTGAATGCCACGCCATGGGAGGACTTATTCATTGGCTTCATAGTGGCAAATATTCCTCTAGTTCTATAACTCAACTAGACATTTTGTAGTAAAGAATTCTTGAAATTCTCTAATAAAAAGCAATTCTTACTGTAACATTTTTAGTTTGGGGACACAATTTCCTAAGGGGGGGATTAATGAACATTTTTATGCATTAGCCCAATTTATGAATTCCATGTTTATTATATGGTAGTACTGATGAAAAGTACCTTTCTATCTGTATCTTTGCAGTTTCTTCATGACTCATATGTAAGCTTCATGGTGAGCAGTGCTCTAGTAACTGCTTCTCTGTACAAATCTCATCGTTCTACTTACCTGTCAAAGCACATTCTACATGTACTGTAAACAGACACACTTTAGTAAGATTTAGTCTTAAGGATTTTTTCCACTTTTGTCAGTAATATATTTATGGATTAAAAAATAAAGCCGTTTCAACATAATGTGTGTCTCTTTAAGTAGCCACGTGCTGACTTTTAGGGAGTCAGACCCAAAAGTAATTAAAAAGCAAGAAAGAATGCAGAAGGTCATTCTGCAACTAGGAGCTACAGAGCTTTTAGGGTGAAGAGAGTGTTTTAAAAGCGGATTGTGCTGATGGTTATACAACTGCATAAATTTACTAAAAATCACAAAAGTTTATATTTGCAATGGGTAATTGTTATGATATACCAATTAAACTACAATAATGCTTTCTACAATGGGTAATGTAAGGAATGTGAGAAGACTGGCCCAGGACAAGTGTCAATGGACAAGGTATACTAATTCAAAGCAGAATTATTAGGTCGGTGCAAAAGTCACTGAGGTTGTTGCCATTAAAAGTTGAAACAGCTTTATTTTTTAATTAAAACTTTTTGTCATTAAAAGTAATGGCAAAAACCTCAATTGCTTTTGTACCAACCTAATAGAAGATCTGGCTCGATATCCCTCCTCGTCTACCCCAGAACTATTTAATATTCTTAGACATTAGGTCTTAGTCTGATCTTTGAGTTAGTTCTTGTAGTTTCCATGGGTAACTGGAGTAAAGCCAGTTTTAAGTATCCAGGCCATTTAACCCAGAAAATCAAATTGCACCAGGAAAATTGATTTAGATTTGGAGTTTTGTTCAAGACTGTCTTTCTCTGGACATGTTTTTAATATTATTTCATCGGCACATGTTCACTTTTGCTGTTAAAGTTATCTGTTTAATGTTTCTGAATTTTCGCCAGAGCCTCAATACTTAGGTTCAGCAAACATTGCCAAACAGGACAGCTGTCTAAACATCCAACTTCAGCACCTCCACAGTTCCTAGAATCCAGTCAGTCACACTCTCTTACCAACTCCCCAACTCCCTTGTAAATAAAATCCTTTTCATTGGATGCACTGGACTTATTTCCAAAAATCCTCTCATTCTCTCCTGTCATTGGCATTCATTACCTAGGACAAAGTTATAAACCTGTTTATTACTGTACATTATAACCTATAACCACACATACTCTGAAATGTATTTACTCATTACGACAATCACTACTGCAGTGCAGTGCAAGTACATCTAAGTTATAGCGTCTCTAACCTATGATAACTCACAGCAAGTATACACACACACACACACACACACACACACACACACACATTACAAGTACAGGAAACCTTCATTAATCTATATCCATTATTGGAAAGAATCTCCCATCCCCCCTCCCCCAAAAAAACAAATTCTGAATTGTAGAATGTTTTTTAGAGAAGTGTAATTTAACTATAATGCTTACACATACATATAGTGACTAAATTAGACTAAAACATGTTCCCTAATAGAAAATCTTCCTTATTGAATAGGTAAGAATAATATATGACTAAAATTAAAATGGTCAAGAGGTATGGGTCAGAGAGCTCTTGATATGCTTTAATGGTGCTTCTAAAATACTCTAAAAGACTATTTCCTTAAATAGGCTAAATATCTCCCTGTAAATATTCTTCACTTTAACAATTTATTCAACTTTTTCTCTTTGGTCCTCAAAGGTAAACCTCAGTTCAGACCCTGACCACAACTGTCACTAATTCCAAATTGGTGAGATCTGAATAAATGAGGTTTTAATACACCGTCACTAACAAGGCAAGGTCAACAAAAAACTCATATTGGAAGCTGAGATTCTATGAGTTTTGGACAGCTTTTCACCTGCAGTGTCACTTTGGACACTAATTTTCTTCTTTCTCCTCTCTGGTTTGGCATGAGAACGAAGCTCAAACCATTAGGGGGTAGCAAGAAGGATTTCCTTCAGGGATCTAAGAAGACCTAGGATACTCACTGGGCTACAAATGTCAGGAACAGAAAAACCAGAAAGGGTTTAGGAGCAGAGGCTGGAAAAGGGATGAATTCAAAGTATAAGAATAAGGGAATCAATGACTTATGTGTTGGATGTGTTGGCCAGTGGCATCTCTGGACCTTGGTTTTCTCATATGTAACCATCGGAGAATTAGATAGACTCAAGATACTTCCTGTGTGTGATATTTTATCACTTAATTATCACAAAACAATATTCACATTGTACCTGGGCTTCTAGGTAGCTGAAAGAGCTTGTGAAGTACCCACCCTGCTGTCTTCCTCAGCCCTGTCCTTCCTAACTTTCCCATCCCATGAAAATAGAATGCAGTTGAAGAGCACTGGACTGGAAGCGAGGAGACTTTGTTTCTTGTACTGGCTCTGCCAGAATTTTGTTGTGTGACCTGGAAAAACTTATTTCTCCTCTTTAAACTCAATATTCTCATTTAAAATGAAATGAGTAGTCTAGATCAAGGCAGTCTTTAAAATGTGTCTCAGCTTCTTTAGTCTCTGCTTTGGTGACTTTGCCAAGACTTGACAAGGAATTGGTGAGCTTAGCTGGTGTGGATCATGGCAGAAGGGTAGAGTGGATATGGAGGAGAAAACCCTTAGCTGGAGTCAGCACTTATGAGGTAGTATCTTCCCCGTTGTCAGCATGGTCTACCCTTGTATCAACAAATGGCTATAAAGGGAGCAAAAATATTGAACGAGAGGAAGAACAAGGTCCTCAGAAAACTGTCTCTTTTGCTTGACTTAACTTTTTTTGTGATTTCCCAAAGTCTACAAACTGCCTTTCAAAGAAATTTCAAATAATACATTTTTTTCACAGAAAGTTCTCAACAGTTCACTGTTTTACAGTGTTTTGGCATTAGAAATAGAGCTCATATGTGTGTTTCAGGACCAGTGCTCTCTCCACAAAGAAGAGAGAAATTTTTTTTTGCCTCCAGCCTCTGTCACAAGTCCAAGTTCTGGAGATGTGTGGCAAAGGTAGTATACTAAGGCTTTGCCCTTATTCCCAAGTGTGTGTACATTAACACTTCTTTCTTGGAGCATTTAAAAGAGCTACTCTTACTGGTTCCTCAGCAATCAGGGAGAGGATCTCCTCTGCTACATAAGGCAGGGGGCTGCATACATAGTCTTCATTTTAGACTCAGAGAAAACTAAAAACTGTCATCTAATCCAGTGCTGCTCAAAGAACAGTCCCTACAGCAGCAACATCAGTGTCCCCGCAGAGCTCATTGCCGTGAGGATTCTCAGTGCCCACCCTAGACTTTCCGAATCAGAATCTCTGGGGGTGGGGCCCTGGAATTTGCATTTTAACAAGATTCTAAAGTGACTCTATGCACATTAATGTTTGAGAAGCTACCATTTTCCCTTTTTTTTTCAGTTTTGAAATGTTATAACCCGATGACAAAAAAAAGGACTTGGAATTCTGGGGATCAGAGTAGCCTTGGTCTGTGTAGCCTGATGATTTTAGGCAAGCAGCTTCAGTGACAAGATTAGAACAAAAATGAGTGCACAGAGGATTAAGCATTTGAGAAATGAGGAGAAAGCTGAGGCAGGGTGTATCAACTCAAAAAGTTTCATAGGAGAGAAATTATGTGACTATTGGGCAGCATCATAAAGATGAATCTTTAAAGATTCCCCAACCCAGAGTGTCAAAATTTAAAGACAAAAGAGAATAAGGAGAAGTATGGGGATACACAAGATCCATTTCCTCAGGCATAGGAGGAGTACGGAGTGGGCAGGACTGCTCCAATTAAGCTTCTTGGGAAGGCAAGACAGTGGCCATGATGAGATGAAGAGAAAGGGCTGCCCAGTGTGGTTTTCCTGGAGAGTCCCAATCTTCCTGGTAGCCTATGAGACAGAGTCATTGAATTAGGCAGGATAGGGTGGATTCTGCTATGGTGATAAATAACTCCCAAATATCCTTAAGACACCAAAGGATTATTTTTCACTCCCGCTCTGTTGTAGGTTAGCGAGGACCTCTGTTGTACTTCCTCATCCTTACTCAAGAGACCAGAAATAGAGGAGCAGCCTCTATGAGCAATGTTACCATCACCATGGCAGAGAAAAAAGAGCACTCTGGTGGTGGGGGCGGGGGGGGGGGTTCCCACAAGAACACTTAAATGGCAGCACAGAGTGGCACATACCACTTCTACTTACATCTTCTTTTACAAATCTGGCTACATGGTCCTACCCCACCACAGGGAAACCAAAAATTGTGATTCTACCATATTGCAGGATAATGGAAAATATCCAGTGAGCAGCACCAAACACCACCACAGTCACTATGATGCATTTAGAGCAAAAGATTGGGAATTTATATAGACAAAGGTCCCCTTCCTTATCTCCAGAGTAAAGCCATCAAAGTGTTCTTTTTTAAGGCAGGTGAAACTTTTCTGCAGCTGGCTTATTATATATGAAGCTAGTGGTAAGGAAGCATGTACACGGAGCAGCCTCTTTGTGATAAGACATCTATGAAAGGTTGAGAACGTATCCCATGAACAGATCATCTGTTCTTCAGTTCCAACCTCAGGGCTCCAGAGAGGACAACAGACATGAAATGCTAACAGTAGATTCTGTGGAATCACATCAAGATATTCTCTTTAACACATAATGATTTTAAACTGTGGTGGTTTCCACCCATCCCCACTTACCTTTTGCCAAGATATTTTCCTCACTACTCCAAACAACAGTCACCTTCCCTCTATTCTGCCCTCAGTGCAAAGGTAGACAGACATCAGAGGAAGAAGTCTTTGTTCAACCTTGACTTTCAAAATAGACTTTTTTTCCAAGCCCACAGTGAAAAAATTGTCATGCAATTGCAAGAGCTATCTAGTAAAAAGAGAAAGTGTTTTCTCTGACAATGAAAGCTGACCTTTCAGTATCAATGAGCCAAGCTTGGAAAGCTTGAGTTTTTGCAGTAAGCCACGGAGTAGATAGCATACACAATGTGGTGGAAGAGCATATCCTGTGACACAAGGCAAAGAGAAATATCCTCCTGCACTGGGGAAAAACCTCAGGTGGAATCAAAGAAGGGAAAATAAAGCAAGATATGTGAATCCCTGAGATGTCCTGACCCTGATCACCCACTATGGGATGGGATGGTAGCAAAAGAGGGAGTGGGGAAAGTGGACAACAGAATCCTCCAGACACATTGGAGAACCTGAGGGTGGGATACATGTCTGCCTGGTTTCCTGCCTAGATCTTTGGGGAGTACATTCCTAAAAAGTCTTCCATGCCATCACGACAGTGATGGAAGCATGGAAATGGCACTGAGGCAGGACTATTGTCTATCAGGACAGAGAGATGGTCCTTCACTCAACCCCAGACTTCCAGAGCTCCTAACTGATAACTGGAAGGCAAGTATCCTGGCTAGGGATTTAAAGGCTATCTCTAAAGATTGCATATCTCAGAGCTCACAACAGCAAAAGACTACCATTAAGTACAAATCTACACATTTGAGTTATAGCCATAAAGTGTAAAACAGGCATACTATGTCCTAAGACCCAAAGTCTTTCAAGAGTGGTCTCGAACCTTTTTGCCTCAGGACTTCTTTACACCCTTAAACGTTATCGAGGACCAAAAAGAGCTTTAGCTTGTGTAGGACTTAACAAAATACACTTATCATACTCAAAATTAAAATACAGGACATTTAAAATTTATGTATTTATTTTAGATTATGAACAGTAAATATATAATGCATTAACATAAATAACATATGATTATAGGAAATAACTACATTTTCAAAAAAAATAATTCGTAAAAAGAGTAGAACTGTTTTACATTTTTTGCAAAGTTCTTTAATGTTGTGCTTACTGGAAGATAACCAGATTCTGATGTCTGCTTCTGCAGTTACTCTCTTGCAGTATCACACCTTGTGCGGCTCCCAAAGGCAGCCTGGTGAACCCAGAAAGAAGAAGGGAAGCTCCAACAAAGGAAATCGAGAGAAACCCCCCATTTTTCCCCTGCCACTGGCCAGCCCAAAGTAAAGCTGAGTTGAGGGCTAGAAAAAGCTTTAGCTTTACAGTAATTTGGGAGTCATTAATATTACAGTGGTCTGGGACTACTAATTATTAGGCTGGGAAATTACAAAATGACTTTCTATTTTCTAACAGTAACCTGAAAAGTAGGTAATGGGAAAAAGGAATGAAATTTCTTACTGGCGACACACTTGGGTTTCCTTGCTTGGCCTAATGGTTACATAACTAAACCTTCCTCCTGTGGGACCTATGCAAAATCCCCCAGATTGAGGAAGAAGGAACGCTGTGCTAAAGACTTGAAGGAGGGGCATAAAATTACAGGATTAAGGAACTGTATGACATCCTCGATAGACTTCAAGAAGAGAAGATAAGGCTTTTACAAATAAGGAACAATCTTCAGGAGAGAACAAGATAGGATAAAAAGGAGAAAAGATTCATGGACATCTGGATCTTTGTCCTTAAACAATCATCCTGGCCACCACCCTATGTCCTCCACACCTCTTGATAATAGACTTCAATCCTACTTCAGTCACCAGTGTAGGCACATGGTTCAAGCCAGACCAACTTCAGTCTTTGTCTTTAATTTCCAAACAGAATCTTAAAGAGAGAAAATTTCTTTCTTCTCAGGGACTAGACCTTAATGATACAAATCTAGGGCTACCACAGTCTTGTCCTACACTATATGGGGAAAGAATAAAGGTGATGAAAGAGAAGAATAATGACAGCTCACATTCATTCAATGCTAACTGTGCACTGAGCACTACCAAAGCACTTTATGAGCATTAACCCACTGAATCCTCATACCATCTCTTACAAGATTAGAACTACTGTATGTCCCATTGCTCAGGAGTTTGCCCACATCCTAAGGACAAGGAGAAGCCATTGAGGGCCCATGGGATGTATGGGAGCAAGATTAAGGTTACCCTTCAGAGGATGACTAGATCTCTCCTGTAGAATGTGGATTTAATAAAGTTCATGTTGAAGGTCAGGGAGACCAGTAGGGAGCAGGGTGGTATTATGCTGAGAGATCCACCACATCAGAGCTTGAGGCCTGGCCTTCAAATTTCAGTTGCAGAGAGCAACATAGTGGTCATTTAAGGATTCTGAGTCATTTCCTGGTTTTTAAAAAATTATACTGACCAGGCGTGATGGGTGGCTCACGCCTGTAATCCCAGCACTTTGGGAGGCCAAGTCAGGAGAATCATCTGAGATCAGAAGTTCAAGATCAGCCTGGCCAAAATGGTGAAACTTCATCTCTACTAAAAATACAAAAATTAGCCAGGGGTGGTGGTGCGTGCCTGTAATCCCAGCTTCTTGGGAGGTTGAGGCAGGAGAATTGCTTGAACCCGGGAGGTGGAGGTTGCAATGAGCCAAGATCAGGCCACTGCACTCCAGCCTAGGTGCCACATACATATATATACACACACACATATATATATATATATATATGTATACACACATATATATATGTATACATATATATGTAAACATATGTATATATACACATACATATATACACACACATATACACATATATATGGAATGATCTGAAATACTGATTTTTTAAAAAAAGTAGACTAATAAACTACTTAGCAGTAGCTTGTATTTGTCACAAATCCCTCTTTCCATTTGTCTTCCTTCTAGGACTGTGATTATTCGGGCGTATACTATGCTTAAAAGTTCACGATTGCATGTGTGTAAAATGTGTTGATAAAAGAATATATCAATAAGTAAATGTTAGCATTAGGTGGTGGATTCTATCTGATTTATAGTGATTTCTTTACATTTCTTTATATTTTCTAAAATTTCTAAGCATATATTATGCCTAGGTTCAGAAAATAATCAGTATTTGTCATATTACCAATATCACAAGCTCATTATATATAAATCTATAATAAACATATATATGTATAAAATGTGTGTGTAGAGATAGTCCCTAACTTACGGTGGTTTGATTTACGACTTTTTGACTTTACAATGGTATGAAAGTAATATATGTTCAGTAGAAACTGTACTTTGGATTTTGACTTTTTCCCGAGCTAGCCTTCTGAGGTACAATGCTCTCTCAGCTGAGCAGCGGCCGGAAGTCACAGCTCCCAGTCAGCCCCACCATCACAAGAGCAAACAACCAATTCAAGGGAAAACAACCAATTCTATTCTCTACAGTATACCGTTTTCAATAACTCACATAAGACATTCAACACTTTATTAGAAAATACTGCTTTGTGATAGGTAATTTTGCCCAACTATACGTTAATATAAGTGTTCTGAGCACGTTTAAGGTAGGCTGGGCTAGGCTGTGATGCCCTGTGGGTCAGGTGTATTCAATGCATTTTTGACTTTCCATATTTTCAATGTATAATGAGTTTATTAGGACAAATGCCCATCAAAAGTTGAGGAGCATTTGAGCATGCCTGCATGCATGTATGCGTTCGTGTGTGTGTGTATGGGTAACACAACGACTGGAAGAAAACTACCCCAAATTACTAACGATGTTATGAATCTTGGTAATTTTTAAATTTCTTTTTACTTTTATGTATTTCCTAGTTTTCCACAATAAGCATGAGTTACTTTTCTAATGGAAAAAGTAAAATTCATTGTTTTAATATTTGAAAGAAGTGAGGTTGGAGGGCGTATCATGAACAAAGACGCTACACCTTCCTGAAAATGGAACAGCAAATGTTCTGGTCATTCTCCAGCGGAGCCTTCTCCATAAAGGATCCACAATACTCACATGAAGGTTCTCTTAAATTAAGACAACTCAGTGGAGCTGGGAGCAACTCTACTGAGCATCCATCTTAAGGGCTGATCTTTGCCCTCTTTTTCTTTGTTTTCCAGGGCAGTGCTTTTATCACTGGATAATTAGCTCCTCCTTTTTTATGAAGTAATTCTAGCTGTGATTGGGGAATTGGTGGATATGGGGTTGCAACAGGGCCAGGTGGGCTGGGTGAATGCCATGCCCTCTGTAGTCTATCTAATCCCCATCACCCCCTACTCGATCCCTTATAAGTCAATTACTACCGCCTTTAAAAAGAATTCCTATGCTATCGCTAATCTTAGCCTAATATTACATTTGTTAGAGCCTTTAGAAGGTGGTGACTACTATGTCAAATTAGAGAACATAACCTCCATCTAAAAAGAGCTGTATTTCTCACCTGCAGCCAATCATTATAATACAGAAATACCAGACCAGAATAGCCTCTATTTTATATTTTTAAAGGATTAACATACATTGATTTTTAAACGATGTTAATACATTTGAAAAGAAAACACTTTCTGGGCCAATGAGTTCTGGCTAAATACAATAGCTCTGTAAGCCACGATTTGACTAGTCAAGTAAAAAGTATGTGACCTCCAAGTCAAATAGTCCTAGGATTCCTTATTTTCCCAAATCTATAGCAGCTCTTAACCACTGATACTGAATACCATGCATAGCATCTATAATTCTGAAAAATAGGCCTGGCACCCAAAAATGAGTAACACCTTGACCCAAAGAGAATGGTCAGGGCATTTCGAGAACCCACACAAGATTATGGACCAGAATTGTTAGATATAAACATCTTTGGATATTGAAAATTGTGGACACAATCACACTTCCTGGTAGGTCATGAGATTTAGGTTTTTACAGTATAAAATCTTGGCTACATAAAGGGTCATTATACAATACTGAGCAAAGCATAATCTATGTGAGCCTTTGACAGAGCTTCGAGCTGACCTTGAGACATTTTGCTTACTTTCAGGATGCCTTTTTAACAGACCAACAAAGCTTTAGAAGATTCTGAGCTGGACCAGTCTTTGTTTTCACTGTGTAGCTCTGAGACCCCTGGGAAGCCATGTCACCAAGAAAAAGTCACTGTAGCAGTAAATTGAAATCATGTCAAATATAGCAGAAAGGGAAAGATGAAATAGCAAATCCCAAACACCTAAATCTCTCCTCAAACTGCCAACTCTAACTGCAAATCTTAGAGGGAAATATATGCAACCAGAAGAGAACAAAGTAAAGAAGCATTTATGATTATCTAGGGCAATATAGCATTTGAGTGAACTAAATTTGATCAGAGCACCCAGGCCTTAACAGACCTAGGCATCTCCATTTCAAGGCATGTCCCAGGTGAGCTTATGCTAACCAGCAGGGAGAAAGAAAGATCTCAAAGGAAGAAAGGCCAAATGGGGGGAAAAAAAGGCCTGCCTTTCTTCTAGAAAAAGAATAGCTCCAGGCCAGTCTCATTTATCTCATTCTGGCCAGGAAGCATGCTTGACAAGTATTTGTGTCGGGGTAGCGGGGCTGGAGAGAAGACGGGAGAGCGCAGTGTGGAGAGCCAAAGTGAAATTGTCAGAGGCGTTTGAACCAGAGCGACTCCATCTTGAGTAAGGGCTGGGTAAGACGAGGCTGAAACCTTCTGGGCCACATTCCCAGGAGGTTAAGGCAATCTAAGTCACAGGATGACATATGGGGTCAGCACAAGATACAGGTCATAAAGACCTTGCTGATAAAACAGGTTGTAGTAAAGAAGCCAGCTAAAACCCACCAAAACTAAGATGGCAACAAGAGGGATGACCTCTGGTCATCCACACTGCTACACTCCCACCAGCACCATGACAGTTTACAAATACCATGACAATGTCAGGAAGTTACCCTGTATGGTCTAAAAAGGGGACACATGAAGAATCCACCCCTTGTTTAGCATATAATGAAGAAATAACCATAAAAATGGACAGCCAGCAGCCCTGGGGGCTGCTCCGCCAATAAGGTAGCCATTATTCTATTCCTTTACTTTGTTAATAAACTTGTTTTCACTTTTACACTGTTGGTGGGAGTGTAAATTGGTTCAACCATTGTGGAAGACAGTGTGGCTATTCCTCAAGGACCTAGAAATGGAAATTCCATTTGACCCAGCAATCCCATTACTGGGTATATAGCCAAAGGATTATAAATCATTCTATTATAAGGACACATGCACACGAATGTTCATTGCAGCACTGTTTACAATAGCAAAGACCTGGAACCAACCCAAATGCCCATCGATGATAGACTGGACAGGGAAAACGTGGCACATATACACCATGGAATACTATGCAGCCATCAAAAACGATGAGTTTCTGTCTTTTGTAGGGATATGGATGAACCTGGAAACCATGATTCTCAGCAAACTGACACAAGAACAGAAAATCAAACACCACATGTTCTCACTCATAGGTGAGTGTTGAACAATGAGAACACATGGACACAGGGAGGGACCATCACA
>CAUYLG010050226.1:0-12271 GCA_963573385.1 Cacajao melanocephalus | reverse complement strand
GAGGTGAGATTTAAATGGAGGTTGCAATGAATGCTTTAAAACAAAAGGTTTATCTAAAATGAAAATTTTTAGAATTCATAGAAGTTATTACTAAGAAACTAGAAGGGGTGGTGTAAATTAGTTCAACCATTGTGGATGACAGTGTGGTGATTTCTCAAGGAGCTAGAACTAGAAATACCATTTGATCCAGCAATCCCATTACTGAGTATATACCCAAAGGATTATAAATCATTCTATTATAAAGACACATGTTCATTGAAGCACTGTTTACAATAACAAAGACCTGGAACCAACCCAAATGCCCATCAATGATAGACTGGACAAAGAAAATGTGGCACATATACACCATGGAATACTATACAGCCATGAAAAAGGATGAGTTCATGTCCTTTGCAGGGACATGGATAGAGCTGGAAACCATTATTCTCTGCAAACTGACACAGGAAAAGAAAACCAAACACCGCATGTTCTCACTCATTGGTGGGTGTTTAACAATGGGAACACATGGACACAGGGAGGGCAACATCATACACTGGGGCCTGTCGGGGAATGGGGATCTAGGGGACGGATAGCAGGGGGTGGGGGTATAGACGAGGGATAGCATTAGGAGAAATACCTAATGTAGGTGACAGGGTGATGGATGCAGCAAACCACCATGGCAGTATATACCTATGTAACAAACCTGCATGTTCTGGACATGTATCCCAGAACTTGAAGTATAGTTAAAAAAAAAAAAAAAGATGATTCCATCTGCAAAATCAAAAGAAACTCTATGTCTATTATGCGGATAAACAGCAATGAAAAATGTGTACAAAGACATGTACTAATGTATTAATCATTGTATCATTTAGTGAGTAGATTTGGACAGATTTTGTTTTCCTTGTTTTACTTTACTGTATTGTTCATTTTGTTCATATAAAGGTCATGTATACTTTCTTATAAAAGTAAAACTGGTTGGCATGGTGAAAAAAAATAAAAGTCACTTTGAGGAAAAAAAAAGAAACTAGAAGGGGTGATTCAGCAGAATGTTGGCAAAGAGACTACAAGAAAATACTTTTTCATGTTTTATGTACATCTGAATTGAGACTCATGGTTAAACTCACACCTGTAAAAAAGTCATGACAGAGGGATTTTCAAAATTGTAGTGTTGAAATGATAAAAATTAAAACAATGTACATGCTCATTAATTGGGATATTAACATGGATTTGAGTTAACAAACACGGCCACTAAGTTATGTAAGACTGCATATAGTATGATAATATTTAAAATATTTATTTAAAAATATATAGTACTATGTTCTTAAATAAATATATGCTTTTTTTTTTAATGAGATAGAGTCTCACTCTGTCACCTGGGCTGGTGTGAAGTGTTGTGATCTTGTCTCACTGCAACCTCCATCTGCTGGGCTCAATCCTCCCACCTCAACCACCAGATTAGCTGGCACTACAGGTATGTGCCAGCAATCCTGGCTAATTTTTTTTTCTTTTTTTTTTTTTTTGCATAGATGGGGTTTCAACATGTTGCCCAGCCTGGTCTCAAACTTCTGGGTTCAAGTAACCTGCCTGCCTTGGCTTCCCAAAGTGCTGAGGTTATAAGCATAAGTCACCATGCCTAGCCTACATAGATGTATAAATATTATATATGTGATAATATAAAATAGGCATAGGGAGGATATTTATTAACAGTAGAATGGTAGAACAACATTCAAAGAAATAAAGAGTCTCAGCAATATATAATGTATTATTTCTTTCAAAAAAGAAAGTTCTGATCCAAAGTTTGTGTCATATTAACTTTTTTTTATATATAGCAAGTATCTGTTATCTAGCACATTATTTTTGTGCATAATACAAGTATCTTTTGAAATACTTTACCATAAAATTTAGTTGGAATCGTAATGCAGATAATGCTAATTTTTTAAAAGTTTAAAAAATTAGCATTATCTACATTACAATTTTTAATTGACATAACAGCATACACTTTTATTGGGTAGTTTGTGGTGTTATATATACATTCTGTAATGAGAAAAACGAAGTTGTTAACAAATCCATCACCTCAAATATTTATCATTTATTTGTGGTGAAAATATTAAGAATCTTTTCTTCTAGCTACAGTCACACATTGTTTAACAATGGAGATATGTTCTGAGAAATATGTTGTTAGGCAATTATGTCATTGCATGTACACCGTAGAGGGTACTTAAGAAACCTACTTGGTATAGCTTACTACACACATAGGCTATCTAGCATAGCCTAACATTTTAAGGCTACAAACCTGTACCTCATGTAATTATAGTGAATACTATAGATAATTGTAAGCATTTGTGTACACTGCTATAGTCTTATAGGACCACTGTCTTATATGTGGTCTTTCATTGACTACAATATTCTTATGTGGTGCCTGACTGTATTTTGAAATATGTAATACATGATTGTTAATTATAAACATCCCAGTGTGCAATGGAACACCAGAACTTTACTTTTCCTATCTGATTGTCACATCATACCCATTGGCCAAATTCTCCCCATATTTTCTTCCTTTCTACCCCCCCTAGCTTCTGGTGACCACTTTTCTGCTCTCTACTTCTATAAGATCAATGTTTTTATAACTCAAATATAAGTGAGATTATGTGATATTTTTCTTTCTGTGTCTGGCTTACTTCACTTAACGTAATGTCCTCCAGGCTCATCCAAGTTGACACAAATGACAGAATTTCATTATTTTTTCGTGATCACATAGTATTCCGTTGTTTATATATGACATTTTTCTTATCCATTCTCTTGTTGATGGACATTTAGGTTTTGTCATATTTTGGCTATTGTAAATAGTGCTGCAATAAACAGAATAGTGCAGATATCTCTTCTCCTTACTGATTTCATTTCCTTTGAATATATATCCAAAATGGGATTGCTGGATCATATGATAGTTCTATTTTAATTTTTTATAGAATCTTCCATACTGTTTACCTTAATGGCAGTACTAATTTACATTCCCACCAACAGTAGGCAAACTTTCCCCTTTCTCCACATCCTTGCTAACACTTGTTATAGTTTATCTTTTTGGTAGTGGCCATTCTAAAGGGACTAAAGTGACATCTCATTGTGGTTTTGATTTGTATTTCTCCAGTGATTAGTGATGTGGAACTATTTTTTTCATATATCTGTTGGCCATTTGTATGTCTTTTTGAGAAATGTCAATTCAGATCTGTCACCCATTTTTAATTGAATTATTTCTTTGTTTTTCCATTGAGATGCTTGAATTTCTTATATATATGAATATTTACCTTGTCAGATGTCTAATTTGAAAGTGTTTTCTCCTTGCTGTAGATTTCTTTTTATTCTGATGATTGTTTCCCTTGCTGTGCAGGTTTTTAGTTTGATTTAATCTGATTTGTCTATTTTTGCTCTCATTGCCTGTGTGTTTTGAATTTTTATTCATAAAAGCCTTAAACAGACCAATGTCAGAAGCGTTTCTCCAGTGTTTTCTTGTAAGCAATTTATAGTTTCAAGTCTGTCTTACATTTACATCTTTTTAATCCATTTTGAGTTGACTTTTGACTAAGGTGAGAAGTAGGGCCTATTTTTATTCTTCTTCATGTGGGTATCGAATTTTTCCAGCATCATAATGAGAAGATTGTCCTTATTCCAACATGTGCTTTTGATGGCTTTCTCTAAAGTCAGTTTGTGGTACATGTATGGATTTATTTCTGGGCTCTCTATTCTGCTTTATTGGTCTATGTATCTGTTCATACGCCAGTTCCATGCTGTTTTGGTTACTACAACTTTGCAGTATATTTTGAAGTCAGGTACTATGATGCCTCCAGCTTTATTCTTTTGCTCAATATTGTGTTGGCTATTTGGGGTATTTTGTGGTTCCATCCAAATTTTAGGACTCTTTTATCTGTTTCTGTGTAGAATGTTACTGGTATTTTAAAAGGGATGGCATTGAATCATATTGATCACTATGGGTAGTATGGACATTTTAACAATATTAATTCTTTCAACTCTTGAACACAAGGCATTTTTCATTTAATTGTGTACTTTTGAATTAATTTCATCAGTGTTTTTTAATTTATACTGTAGAGAACTTTTATGTCTTTGGTTAAATTATTCCTAGGTGTGTTTTTTAGATATTATAAATGGAATTGTTTTTTTTTTCAGATAGTTCACTATAAGTATACAGAAAAACTACTGATTTTGTGTATTGATTTTGTATTCTGAAACTTTACTGAATTTGCTGATTAGTTATAACAGTTTTTTGTTGGAATGTTTAAAGCATTCTATATATTAGGCTACATTGTCTTCAAACAAGGGCAGTTTGACTTTCTCTTTTCCTATTTGGATGCTTTATAAATATTTTTATCTTGTCTAATTGCTCTGGCTAGGGCTTCTGTACTGCTTAATACATGTGGAAAAAGTGGGCATCCTTCTCTTGTTCTAGATATTAGAGGAAAAGCTTTCAAATTTTCCCCATTCAGTATGCTATTATCTGTGGGTTTGTCATATACGGCTTTTGGTGTGTTGAGGTATGCACTTTTATGTCTGATTTTTTGACAGTTTTATCATGACAAGATATTGAATTTTGTCCAATGCCTCATCTGCAACGGTTGAAACAGTCATATGATTTTTGTCCTTCAGTTTGTCAATGTGGTGAATTACATTTATTGATTTGCATATGTTGAACTATCCTTGCATCCTTGGGATAAATTTTAGAGATTCTTTTAATTGCTTGATCTGGTCTGCTGTTGAAGCTCTCTATTATACTTTTAATTTTATTCTTTGAATTTTTCAGCTGTAAAATTTCTGTTTAGTTCTTTTTTATGATCTCTATTTCTTTGTTAAATTTCCTATTGAGATCTTGAATTATTTCCCTGATTTATTTGTCTATCTGTATTCTCTTGAATCTCACTGAGTTTCTTTAAGGTTATTATTTTGCCTATTTTTCTGGCAATTTGCAGATTTTATTTTCTTTTGGGTCTAGTACTAGAGATGTATTGTGTTTCTCTAGTGATGTCATATTTCCTTGCCTTTTCATGTTTTTTTGGTGTTCCTTTGTTGATATCTGTACATCTGGTGAAAGAATCATGTCTTCCAAACTTTGCAAAGTGGCTTTCATAGAGAAAATCTTTTACCTGCAGATAGATCTCAGTGTACCTGTTGGGAATGGTGACCATGCAGTGTGTGTAGTCTTCATGCAGCTTCTTCAGGGACAAACACTTTCAGTGATAATTGTGGGTGTGTTAGCAACTTAGAGAAGTTTGTGGCCATGGTGGTGGTAGCAAAAGTTGTTAGGGTGCTTAGTGGCAAGGGATTTAGGAGTCTTTCTATTCTTTCTTTCCCCACAATGGAGAGACTTAGCAGAGGGGGTCCTTCTTGGTGTTACATCTGACACAGCCTGTAAGCAGCTTCAGTGGCACTAGGTTCCATGGCCCAGTGCTCAGAATAGCTGTGGAGCTGGGTTTTTGGTCTCAGGGTCTCACAAACTTATTGTTGCACCTGGTGATGGAGCATATCACTGACCCAGCTCTGGAGAAGGTGTGGTATGAAGGATTGGGCCCTTGTAGTAGGGGATAGCTACCATTTGGAAATCAGCCAATAGGTTCAGTGGCAACTCAAGTCCTCTGTGATGAAGCATTGGCTAGTGGTGACTCTGGACTCTGAAACTTGCTGTATCACAGACTCTGTGTGGCCAGGTTAAGCAGCAGCAAGGACTCCATAATGGTGGAGCACAGTTGTGATTCCAGTTTTGGGGAGCAGAGAGCAGTATATGATGACTCCATTCAATGAGGTTGAGGGTACCTCAGCATCTTGTACTCTAAGGGGCTATTCCAGCATCAGGGAAACATGGTACTAGAGTTGTTTGGCCTGAAGGGTGGGTGTTTCAGCTGAGCCACTGCTGTGTCTCCCTGGGACATATAGTACAATGTCATCTCAGCCCTAGGATGCACAGCTGCTCAGCTTGGCCAAAATACCAGTTCTTCAAGAGGCTATGTACTGCTTTAGCTTGGGCCAAGATAATGTGATTTCTCCGAGTGGCCCAGGCACCATTTACCTGGGAAGCTGGATGCCACTTCAGCTTAGGGACAGGGGTGTACTCTGGGCAACAAAGTTTCCCTTTCCAATGAGGCAGGTTGCTGCTTCAAGTTAGGCACTTAGGAGGTGATTGTAACAGCTGCGGGACACCAAGGTACTGTTTTTCCAGGAGAAAAGGGTTTCTTTCAGTTTGGCATGGGTTTAGCAGCTACTGGGTGGGGTATATGGAGTAGCTCTGCCAAGGCACC
The DNA here is from genome assembly GCA_963573385.1 of Cacajao melanocephalus. Classification (NCBI taxonomy): domain Eukaryota; kingdom Metazoa; phylum Chordata; class Mammalia; order Primates; family Pitheciidae; genus Cacajao; species Cacajao melanocephalus. The sequence continues at coordinate 5,993 of CAUYLG010050226.1, read as the reverse complement.
ATTTCCCCAGCATGGAGTTGTGAGCAGCTTCAGCTTGGATCTGAAAGAGTGAGGAACAGCTCTGACTGGGAGGGGGAGGTGGGGCAGCTCCACTGCCTTTTGGCCCCACAAGGTACAGTACAACAGCAGCTCCCAGCTTGACTTGGGGACATGGAGCCACTAGGCGAGGGTGGCTTGGCAGCAGCAGTGGCTAAGCCTCCAGGATGATAGGGTGTAGCCACGTGCTCCCTGACCAAGACACACCCCATCAGTAGTTACAGCTCCACAGAGGTGTAGTGTAGTAGCCTTGCAGGCCACAATTCTAGGGTACCATGTTTGCCGCTTCTCTTGGGGAGCACAGCTTTGTTGATTCTAGGCAGCTCCTTCAGCTGTGCTTAGTGCTTTTGAGGACTGTAGGCATGCAAGGTGTTGATGAGGGTTGCTGGGATCTTTTCCCTGAAGGGAGAGGTTTCTCCTGGTTCACATCTGATCCTGGGCTGGGTGATAGGGTGATAGAGGCCAGGTGTTTCCTTATTCTCTCTGTGACTGTGCTAAGTATCTGTGCCAGCACAGTCTCTGCTACCCCTTTGATGTTCTTTACTCCACTTAAGTTATCTTCACTAAAATGTAGTTGTTTATTTGTTGTTTTGGCTGTCTTTGTGTTGGAGATCAGCATCAAGGGCTTCTGGTGGATCATCTTACTGACATCACCCTCTATAGATTATGTTAGTTTTTTACTTCCGTAGGCGGAGAATCACTTTGAGCTTACTTCAAACATTAATTCTTATTGTCGTTTGCATCTTCATGAGTCATTCCAAATTTAATTTTTTTGTTTTTCCTTTGAGAGGGCTAGGTGTCATTTTACTTTCCCCAAGAAGCTCTTCATTAAAACAAAATCAAACAAACATGAATCACCTTTTTAAATTTCTTTTTTATCCTAACCTGAAATAAAATTGAAATAAAAAGGATAACTAGGATCTCTTCTGTATATTCAACTAAGCTTACCTAATTTTGATTCACTGTTTAGAGCAGGGGCTTATTGCAAGCTTTCGAAGGTACGATCGTTTTAAAAATATGTTTTCTTATGAAAAGTTGATGCATATCTTTAGACTGTAGGTTGATCTTTCAAGTTCTACTTTCTTTGTAAAACTCTGAGCATGACCCACTATTTTCTTATGACTCTTACCAAAATGATCGCATCTGTGGCTAAATATCATATGAAATAAAACATTTTTCAAAGATCTTTGTCCTATACATTATGCTTAAAAAGATAAAATTCATCAGTCCAGTAAAAGTTTCCCTATTTAGCATGAACATTTTAAAAGTTAAAATATCTGTTTCTGACTCGTAATATTCATGGAGCAGTAGATACCCCTAACTGTATTTACTAAAGCAAGACATCAACAGCTGGCATGACTATTTTAGGATAAGTCAATGTCTTTACAAATTATTTCTACCAATATGAGAAGAAAATGGAGACATAAGACAATAATCAGAGAGGTAATTTTCATTAGCGCAGTTATTGTCTGTATCATTATTGCATCCCACGTGCCTATTTGTGTAACTGTTTGAAATGGTCTGCTCTACATTTATTTCTTTAGCACAGTTATTGTCTGTATCATTATTGCATCCCACGTGCCTATTTGTGTAACTGTTTGAAATGGTCTGCTCTACGTTTATTTCTCTTGTGCCTACTTACTTTAGTTATTTCTAAATATAAGGAGATCTATAACAGCTGTCAAGCAAGGCTTAAGAAAAGTGTTTTGTTCATGTAATCATACTTAAATATATATTAGAATATATATATATCTATATGTATATGCATACAGACAATTCTACAGACATATTATGGTTACAAAATTTATCTAGGCTATATATTTATATGTGTTATATATATGTATATTGTAAATTTATGTTTAATTATCAGCAGTCTCCTTCTGGTAGCATATAATTGCATTTTTTCAATCACTCACATTTCTGGTTACCCTTCACTTAAAATTATATTGAATTTTGCTATTTCTGGGTTTTATCTCTTATTCATCATCCCCCTGCTGTGGTTATGGGCGCTTGACAGTGAAAATAAGATTCTTAAGTTCATGGAATCTTTATTCTACAAAATGTGCATTAATGTCATTTTTATCTGCTAATAGCCTCCGTAAGCAGGAAAAGCAATGGAAGGGATTGAAAATGATTATTTATTCACCAGCTTGGTAGAGCGTGTCACTAATGAACCATGATTGCAGATTGTCTGAACAAATTTCCAGGGTCAAGCAGGGTCCTATCTTTTGATTTTCTTGAAAATATGCATAATAATTATTTACATTTTCAATCCATATTGATTTTAGTAAATTGGGAATACGGTTGGCATCATATACAGCAGATATGATGCTTGTTAAGTGAAAATGGTATTAAATTGCTTGTGATTCACTATAGCATTATACATTTTCCACTTGCTATGCAGTGGCTAATTTATACTCTCTTACATTCTTCTATATTTCCGTTATTAATTGGAGAAAAATCTTTCCACATAATTTAGATTCTTAGAACTTTAAATTCAATAAATATTGATTCAGTGTGCCTGAGTTCATGCCAGTTACATAGAACATAGATATTAGTAAGACAGTCAGTATCATCAAGAATTCATTGCAGAAGAAACGGCATGTCAACGGATATGTAGAATTTTTGAAGTAAGTTTCTCTGATTATCTTGTCTTTATTACGGGCATTACCACCAATTAACATATAACAGTTAAAATTTCACTTGCTCCAAAAAATTCTTTTATTTATGTCACATTGTAAGATTTTCTAGTCAGTGATCTAATACTTTCATGGTGTGTGTGTGTCTGCATGTGTGATATATGTGTTACTTGCATAAGTTTGGTCATAGTGCTTTACAACAATTATCACATTTAGTTCACGTGACAGTTCTAAAATCTACATATATGTGTGTGTGTGTGTGTGTGTGTGTGTGTGTATTCATTGATATGTGTGTGTGTATATATATATGTGTATATATATATATATATATATGTATATATATATGGACACACTTTTTTCTCTTTCCTCAGTCTAAACCATAGGTTATTTGATGCCCACATAGTTCTGCTAAATTATTACCATTGTACATCTAGATCTTAAAGTCCCCTTGTCTCACAAACTACATGATTTTTTTCCCTGCTCGGCATTTTACTCTCAATTAGTGCTACTGTTATTATCAGTGATAAAGCCAAGAAGACCCATCTATCACTCCCAGTTCTGTTTCTTGACTTCTTCATTTCCAACAAACTTTTTAAAAAAATCTCCTCAATTTCACATTCTGATGATTATACCCTAGACCTGTTCATATCCGGAACCATATCAGTCTGACCGCTTCCATTTGCCCCGACTCTAGTTGGTCCACTCCAAACTATTTTTTACCTGACTTAGACCTTCAGCCTATCAATCCATCAAACTTTTCCACTATCCAGTCTCCATATGCTATCTTCATTTCTCTTCACATGCACAGGCTCACACCCCATTATTTATCCAGTGTTTTGCAAGGAATCTCCTGGACTCCCCTTTTTTCCTCTTTCCCTTCACTCCCTCTGTCTGAGAACACCCTAATTTGGGGTATAATATTCTTAAGTATTTTATCTTGAAGCTATCCCTTATTTCTCTGAAACATTATTCTCCATCTCTACTGGATTATCCCCATCAGTTTGTCAGGACATGCCATTTAAAGCCAACAAAATAAAAAATGTTCTATTGACCCCCTCCGTTCACATCCAACCGTTGCTCCATTTCTCTGCTTCTTTTTTCAAAAACACTCCAAAAATGAGTTGTTTCTCTTTCTTTTTTTTTTTCTCCATTTCCTTGCTTCTTTTACGTTCTTCCACATACTCTGTCTCCCTTAAGTTTTCACCTCTCCGCTACTACTGTTGCGGTCAGCAAGGATAACTCTTAATGCCAAATTTAATTTTCTTTTCTGTTGTCCTTTACATGCCTTACTAGAACCACTGCACACAACTAGCTGCTCCTTTCTCCTTTCTGCTTCCCTCCCCTTGCATATCTTTTGGTACAAATGGTAAATTGACTCTTTTGATATGTGTTCCAACATTTTATGTATAATTTATACTTTGGAAATTATATATGCAGGGATTTTAGTAATGACAATGGCAAAGTATAGAGCATGAAACATTATTTTTGCCTGTGTAGCATGATTATAAAGCCAGTCAATCTGGTGGTGGCTTCTTGTCTTTACATCGTGGCCAAGGAAGTGTGCAGCCAGCAGTTGAGACCATGCCAATATTTTTTTTTTTACCAGATTTATGATTATAACATGTAAAACTATTCCTTTGATAGACAACTTCAGTTACCTTGTTCTGGGAGTAAATTTTATGGACCCAGCCCAACCAACACATTTGTAAGCATTTAATTTCCTGTGTCTATATTCCCTTATTCTTAAAACTGATAGATAACTTTCTCTTATCTGCAACTAAATCCCGTATGATGCAGTTTCTGTAATATTCTCTTGTTGTTCTCTTTATTTCTCTTGTTGCTACTTTGGAGACTTCTCAGCTGACAACTTCTGCTCAACCTCAAACACTAAAGTACATCAGCTATCTATCCTGAAAGCATTTATGTTCTTTAATTAAAGGAAGATTTAATTTATTTTCTGAGATAACCCCATCCAGTCTCACACTGTGTATATAATATCACCTATGTGCTGATGGATGCCAACCCATTTTCATCTTTTAGTTTAAATGTCTTATGAACTCTATATTTTTATATCATACTTCTTACTTCATATCACCACCTGTATCTCCTTGACATATTCTAAAATACTCATTTTTTTCCAAAACAGTATACTTGATCCTCAACTGGTACCTTTATTGCCCCGTGAAATGTATTCTTTCCAAAATTTTATATTTTGATAAATTGCTCAGCAATCGACCTAAATATCTCAAAATTTCCCAGAGATTTTTATTTTTTATTTTTGTCTTTTTTTTTCTTTTCTTTTTGAGCATTTTTTTTTCACTGTACTTTGGGTTCTGGGGTACATGGGCTGATCTTGTAGGACTGTTGCATAGGTACATATTTGACAAGGTAGTTTGCTGCCTCCATCCCCCCATCACCTATACCTGGCATTTCTCCCCATGTTATCCCTCCACCCTCGTTGTCCCTCCCCTAGCACCCCCTGACAGACACCAGTGTGGGATGCTCCCCTCCCTGTGTCCACATGTTCTCATTGTTCAACACCTGCCTATGAGTGAGAACATGCGGTGTTTGATTTTCTGTTCTTCTGTCAGTTTGCTGGGAATGATGGTTTCTAGATTCATCCGTGTCCCTACAAAGGACATGAACTCATTGTTTTTTATGGCTGTGTAGTATTCTTTGGTGTATAGTGCCACATTTTCTCTGACTGGACAGAGCTTATTTTTTTTTTAATTCTCACAAAGAATCTTGTGATAGAGGTGCTATCATTATTGCCATTTTACATATAAGAAAATTCAGAGATGTTATGTAAATTGTTACATATTACATAGTGAATAAAATGTGGAACCAGGATTCAAAATGAAACCTATACTGTTAGAAAACTCTACTTTTAATGATCAAACTATTCAGCTTTCTAATGAAAATGAGTGGTTTTAAACTCGAAGGAGCTCTAACATTTGTCAAATGTTTTGTATTGGGCCCAGAGGCTATGGTTAGAATCCCCATGGAATTCTCACAACAACCTCATGTAATAAGCCTCATGTAAATGATAAATTTTGTATTCAAGACATTTATAAGTTTATCAAATAAACCTTCACTAAGGAAGGACAAAGACTAACAGCAGACAAGAGATATACAGTAAAGGTGTTTAGTACTCAGATGTTTATAGGGTATCTCATTTGTTATTGGGCTGAGATTTCCAAGAAAAGTAAGCAGGATTCAGATTTAGTATCTGGAACTCAGAGATAGGGAATACGATTAGATGATAGACTGGACAAGAAAAATGTGGCACATATACACCATGGAATACTATGCAGCCAT